>RJWM01003952.1:0-107098 GCA_004363535.1 Dasyprocta punctata
TTTAGAAACTTTAGAAATCTCAGACTCTTTGGTTGATCTGGCTCTAATTTGTGTGATATTTACATGGGAAAGGGGCACTTTTTATTCTTTTAGTTGCAGTACTCCTTTGTGAATTATTTCCTGCAGAGACCAAGTTTTTCTAGTATGATCTATCTGAAGAATTTAGTGGGTGATATAAAGTCATAGATGCATTTCAAAGCTCAATTTATCAGCTAACCAGAGGCAGCCAATAAAATTCTCTGTTCACCAGTAAATCTGATACAGTGAGGGGTGGATAGATAGAGCTGAAAGGAAGAAGCAGAAGTAAATTTCTTGGGATCGAGTCGGCTTTGCTCACAATGATGTAACTTATAAAACAAATCCCACATGCAGAGTATAAGCAGTCCCTCTTGTGCGTGTAACAACCCGAACATTCTTCCTCTTTCTATTGAGTTGGCTTGGTAAGGATGACATTTCTGGAGGGAGGAAATAGGAGGAATTTCCCCTCTTTGATGGTATAAATTTACCTATTCCTCCCTTCTCACTAGTTTTCTTTTTCTTCTCTCACTTCCAGCAATATTCCTGGAAGTCTAGGTGCAGTCAAGGTTGCAGAGGTTCTCACTACAGTATGTGGAGACCTCTGTTGGTTGTCTCACCTTTGAGGAATCATCTCACCTTTGAACTTCATGGGTGACCTTCCACCTTAGACACACACAAGTGTGCTGATCATGATCAGCCCAGAAACCTTGCTGAAATGGAGCACTATGCCCTGCAGTATTTTCCTTATAGGGACTGGGAGGAAGTATTATCATTTCTCCAAGTTAGCATGGTTCCTGAAGTGATGCTGCTCTTAGGCCCTGGATGGATACCATAGCAATGCTCCGTGGTCTATCAGGAGCAAGAGCGGGGCCCATGGTCCAGGAGTGCAGCACAATTTTGACCTCCATGGGTGACCTTCCCTATCTGTCAGGGAAGGCTCTAAAGTGGGGGTATAGAATGTCAGGATCTTCATCATGACTGCTCTAGGTTCTCTCATTTTGCTCATGAGAAGCAGATGTTTCTAAACTGGCTTAGTTATCCAGGGTCAGAGCCATAACCTGATCTAATTTTTGGTTTTTCAGTACCAGGCATTGAAGTCAGGATTACATCCTGTGTGACACCCTCAACCCTCTTTAAATTTGGAGATAGGATGTTGTTAAGGCGCTAAATTGCCCTCAGCTGCATCCTCAACTCTCTTTTTTATTTTGAGATAAAGTATCACTAAGTTGCCAAATTGTTCAGGCTGGACTAGAACTAGCAATCCTCCAGCCTCAGACTCCCAGATTGCCGCGATTATAGGTATGCACCACCATGCATGCTCATCTCAGGTTTTTACGTGAGCTTTTTTTGTTTTAATATCTCATGCATGCTTTGACTCTTGAAGCCTAGGCTGAGGGCTGCCTAATGACTGACACAAAAATATAAAACCTTTTAAATAGGTTGAATGGAGAAAGCGAGATGAGAGCTTCCATACTCAATATCTGTGTTCTTGTCTTTGTTATGAACGGAACTTCAGGTGAAATACGATGCTGTGTCCATTAAAAGGCCACATTCCCCAGGTTTTGTGGTAGAGGAGATGACCATATGACATAGATCTGGCTAAGATGAAAGTAGAAATCACAAGCTGTATGTATAAGAAGGTTTCCTTATAGTTGGAAAGATCCAGTGAATATACCATTTTTCAATTATTCTCTTCCTTTTATCTAGAACTTGGATGGCACATTAGAGGTGGACCAGTCTGCTTGTCAACTTGAGATGGCCATTTGGCCAAGAGAATTGCGTGAACCTCATTTTGATATGACTGAGCTGCTGAATGAATGTCAGTGACTGCCTGACCTCTAACTGAATTAAGCACCATAAATTGGGCTTCCTGTTATTTGCAAACATATTCCTTTGATATAGCAAAAAAGAAATATCTACATATGTATCTTGATTTTCAAGGAAATAAAATTTAACATCATTAAACAGTACTGAATATATTAGCAAACCGATTATTAGAGAGTGAAAGGATTTGCATTACTCCAAGAGTTTTCGCATGATGAAAGGTCTGCAGGGTCTCTTCCGTGGCACCGTCTTAAGTGTTTGTTTGTAGATCATTTTATACTCAGTAGAGGAGAAATGAAATGCTGAATTGTTCCACATTACTGCTGATTAAAAATCAATCAGAGAAAAAGATAAAACAAATTTGAGAGTATAATGATCAAAAAGACATTCATGTTACCAGTTAATTCCTTTCTTAAAAAAAACCAGGCAGAAAGCTTGAAACATTGTGCTCCTCATTCAATGCCAGACACCTGGTTACCCCAGTTGAGTACAATTGAACTCTTTATTTCTCACCATACATCCTTCTTTCTATGAAATTTACTCCCAGTATTTTCTCTCCATTTCTGGTAGAAGTAACTCTATCCTCTTGGATGCTCAACTTCAAATTCCCACCATCTTCTCTCCCCGCATCTGCACAACATTTAACTAGTTGCCCAGCCTTGAGTGGAATGGAGCCTGGAGAAAAAAGATCCCAAGGTGGATTTCTTCAGCTTTATTTGCTCTTTGCTATGACCACTCATTAGCTGCTTCTATGGGAAATGTCAGTTTGCGTGGCGGTGACATTTGAGGCTTATGTGACTGCTTTGATGTGTTAGTTTTGGAGACCAAGCATCCCAATTGCAGCCAGCAGAACACTTTTAATTGGGATGCAGAGGTACAGGGACTTTCTGTTGCCATAGTTTCAGAGGCACATGTGTGGTCAGCTGTCTAATGCTGGATTTATTTTCAGATGGAGGATGCTACTGACAGTGAGCTCTACTGACCCAGGGACATCTGTTCTGGTAGGAGTGGAGTATGGTCCTGCAGCTTCATTGAGGTTGGGCTCTTAGACAGAGCACGTTCTATAATGGTGTTGCTTTCCATGGGTTCAGTTATCCTTAGATTATGAGCGCCTGTCTGAAAAGGAAACATCAGCCTGTTTTGTAATGAGTTCTTTGCCAATAAATGATTGTTCTGAGTGGCAGAAAAGAAAAGGGTAAAGGGTGGAATGGGTCACAGAGAAAGGATTCAAGTTAGGGACTCTAGCACCTGTACCTCCCATTGGAGACTGTCATGGAAAGACCAAAGTGGGGGGCATAAAAGGAAGGAAAATCCTGCATCAGACAGTAGAAATGTTTATAGCCACACATGTGCCAGGAATCCCATACTTTCTACTGCCTAAATGTGGATCAAAAGAAAGATTGATTGCTTTCGTGACTCCTCTTAGGTTTCACATATGCTTGCCCAGGAGGTGAGTAGGAGAGACTTCACTTGAATCCACTGACACCTTTTCATTCTGAAGGAGAAAGTGGTGGGAGGTTCAGGCAGTCAGAGAGGCAGAGCTGGGTCTGCAAGTGTCCTGGGCCAGAGTGGCAGCTTCTCACAAGTTGTCCTTGGCATATGTCTCTGCCAGGTACCCCACAGTCAACTCTTGGTGACCACTTCAGCATGGTGAAGATATTTGTAAGCACAGGGATTAAATTTCTTCCACAGCATAATTCAGTTTTGCTCTTTCTGTGAGACTCGGCAGTAAATATAAAACTTTTTTCTTTTCCCTTCATCAAAATCTCACAGGTCACATTCAGTTATGCTGTTCATAAATAAAGAGGAAGTAAAACCTTAACTATTTGAAAAATAAAAACAAAATTAATGAAAAATATTCTCTATAATGATTATTAGGTAAAGGAGGAAATAAGAAACATAATTAGCAGCTAATTAGACAGTAACGACAGTGAGGATCCTTGGTACCAAAATCTGTAAGGTTTGACCAAAGTACTTAGAGCAAATGCATGACTTTATTTTACTTTATTTTTTTATGTTTATAGTAGCTTTATTTTTTCTTTATTGTACACTTTTTTATTTTAAAGGGAAGAAAGAAGAAGCAGAAAAATCAAGATGCTAACAAACCTCAAAAACAACAACAAAAGCAAAATGACAGCAGTAACAACAACAAAATAACAATAGCTATATAGGTTTTCAAAACAAGATGAGAGTAATTTAACAATGGTTGTTGTACTGTATATTAGGTTACCAGATATGGGGAAAAAACAAAACAGTAAAACGAAACAAAACATTGGATTTCAAAAACAAGGCAGAAGGAAATACCCCAGTTGCCACAATGTACTTTGCCATCCTCCAAATAGATGCCCAGGCCTCCAACTCTGTGTCTGCAAAGCCAATCAAACAACTTAAGGATCAAGCTATTCCTTTCACCTCAGGTGCTATCTTACCGTGAGTCCTCCGAATCGGACAGTGGCTTACTGGTGTGTGTGTGTGTGTGTGTGTGTGCACGTGCTCTTCTGGTTTCCCAGCCCGTGCACTGCTGGTTCATGGGAGGCCATGCTTTGTTCTCTTGCTAAGTAGACTCCTCCCGATCCTCGTAGCATCACCCAGTTCACAGGAGCGTGTGCTTTACAAATGCGTGACTTTAAATTCCCTTATTTAAAACAAATAATGCAGCACAAGTGCATGCCTGGCAAACAGAAGGTCCTGAGTTTGATTCCTGGTACAAAAAATAAAACAAAACAAAGAATGATCTGCATACCCATATTTAATACTGGTAATTAGCAAATAACGCATGCCTAACGTAAAGCAAACAGATTATAATAGGAATTAAAAATTTGTAAAAAGTAGCACAACAGACAATTTGCTAGTGACACAAATTGTTAAGGAAAAACATAAGCACACACAAAAAATGAGGAATTAGAGGATATAGTGATATTGAAAGGGAGGATAAAATTCCAGTAACTGGTAACAGACTTGAGAAATACCAAAGGTATATATGATCTTCTGAAAGAATATAAGTTGACTCAGGAAGAAGTGGAAAGTATAAATAACCCATTAGTGAGGGAATAAAAAAGTTAAATTTGTGCTGCTGATACCTTCAATAAATGTCTGACTGCCGATGTTCTTTTTTCTTTGTAGTAAAATATAAATAACATAAAATGAACCATTTTGAGCCCCTTTCAGTGTACAATTTTTTGGCATTAAGTACTTTCACAGTGTTGCCTGACCTTCACCACTACTCATTTCCAGAAATAGTTTCATCATCCTGGAAAACTCCAGGACCCATTCAATGATGATCCTCATTCCCTCCTCTGTCATGTCCCTGCCATGACAATCTCTGTTCTGCGTTTTGTCTGAATGAATTTGCCTCATGTAAGTGGAGGAATCTAAGTCCTTTTGGGTCTAGTTTATTTTACTTAGCATAATGTTTTGATGGTTCATCCATGTGGTAGCATATATCAGAAATTCATTCTTTGTGAATGTTGAAAATTCTGTTGTATCTGTATACCACATTTTGTTCATTTATTCAACTGCTGATGCACATTGAAGCTGTTTTTACCTTTTGGCTGTTGAGATTACTGCTTCTGTGAAACTGCTGTAAACATACTGTTTGAATCCATACTGTCTGATTTCCTTTTTTTTTTTTTTTTGGTATATACATAGGAGTGGAATTGCTGGATCAGGAGTAGTATTGGCATATGATAATTTTGTGTTAGTTTTCAGGAACTATTGCATTATTTTGCACAGCACTGTAATCCTATCAGCAGTGCACAAGGATCCTAATTTCTCTACGTCCTTAACAGCAATTGTTATTTTCTCTGTGTTTTTACTTTTTAGTTTTATATTTATGCATATATATATGGATGAGTATACATCATTTATCTAGTGATAGCCATGCTAATGGATATGAAGTAGTATGTTGTTGGTCATTGTGGTTTTGATACACACTACTGACTAGTAATGGTGAACATTTTTTCACATGACTATTTGCCGTCTGAATATCCTTCATGGGAGAAATATATCTGCAAGTCCTTCACCTATTTTGAAAAACTGTTTGTGATTGTAGAGTTATAGGAATTATTTATGTATTCTGAGTATGAATCCAATATCAGATATATGATTTGCAAATATTTCCTCACACCATGTGGATTTTCTTTGTACTCTTATGGTCTCAAGATTATGGCCTGTGATACACAAATTTTTAATTTTGATGGAGTGCAGTTTATCTGTGCTTTCTTTTTATTGGCTATGTTTTTGACACTCTATGCAAGGAATCATAGCCAAATCCAGTGTCATAAAGATTCCTCCCCCATCTTTCCTTCTCAAGTTTTATAGTTTTTAGCCTTTATGTTTAGATCTTTGATCTATTTTGGGTTATTTTTGTGTACTGTGTAGGGTTAGGATTCACCTTCATTTTTCTTTATAGAGATATTGTTTTCCCTAAATCAGTTTTACAAAAAGATTGTCCTTTTCCCACTGAGTGACCTTGGCACCTGTGTCAGAAATTAACTGACCACATGTGTGAGGATTTACTTTTGGTGTCTGTTTCCGTTGGCAAGCTAGCTTCATATTATTTTTATTTCTATAGTTTTGTAATGAATTTTGAAGTCAGGAAGTATGTGTCCTTTAGTTTGTTCTTCTTTCTCAGGATTATTATGCCTATTGGTGTCTCTTGAGATTCCATATAACTTTTAGTTTTTTTTTTTTTTTTTTTGGTACTGGGTATCAAACTCACAAGCTCATGCCTGCCAGGCAGGCACTTACACCACTGAGCTAAATTCCTGGCCCTAACTTTTAGGTTTTTTTGTGAGAGGGCCTCACTATGTGGTTTAGGTGATCCTTGAACTCACTCTGAGCCTGGGCTGGCCTTAAATTCACAGTGACCCTCCTGTCTCAGCCTCTTGAGTGCTGGGTTTGCAGGCATATGAATTTTAGAATGGATTTTTCAACTTAAGAAAAAAATGGATATTTTAATAGGGGTTTCATTAAATCTGTAGATCACTTTGGGCAATATTGTAATGACTTTTCATTTATTTATGTCTTTAATTTCTTTTAGCAATGTTTTATAGTTTTTAGTTTTCAAACATTTTGATTATTTAGGTTGAATTTATTCTTAAGTATTTCATTATTTTTCATGTCATTGAAAATTAAATCAGATTGCTTAATGTTAACCTAGGTAATATAACTAATTTTTTTGCCTGTGACTTTGTATTCTGTAACTGCTGAATTTATTAACTAACATTTTTTTGGGGAGGGAATTAATTGGATGTTTCTACTTACAAGATTATGCCATCTGTGAAGAGGACATTTTTGCTTCTGTGATTTAAACAGTTATATTTCTTTTTATAAAAAATGCTCAGCCTACAACTTCCAAAGAGATGTTAAAGTGCTAAAAGCTGGTGTCTTAGTTACTTTTCTTATTACTGAGACAAAATACCCAACACCAAAAGTTAAAGAAGGAAAGGTTTATTTAGCTCACAGTTTGTAGAAGTTTCAATCCATAGTTGGCTGACTCTAAGGCAAGGTGGCATGGAAGACAGGTGGGCAAAAGTTGGCAAAGCAAAAAGGGTATCACAGTGCTTTTGGTCCTTTACATCTTATCCAGGCTACCTGCTCTTAGGGTGGGTAACCTTCACACCCTTAATCCTAGTGCCCTTGTTCCTAACATTGCACCATGAATCAATCCAAGTATCACATACTCTAGATCCAGCCACCTCTGAAAAAGCCCCACCTATAACTGCATGAGGGTCTGGGGGGACATCTAGATGCAAGCCGTAACAGTTTTTCCCTTACTTCCCAAAGACTCATGTACAGCGCTTTATTCAAAAGACATTTAGTCCATCTCCAAGAGCTGCCAAAGTCCTAACAGTTTCAGGATAACTGAAAAGTTCAAGTGTGAAGTCTCTGAGATTTAAGGTAAACTCTTACCGTTGAGTCCCTGTACAAATGAAAAGAATGTTAAGCACTTTCAATATGCAATGGCACAAGACATATATTTCTAGTCCAAAAGTTACAAACATGGAGTGAGCAAGGAATGGGAAAAAGAGCAAGACCAAAATCCAGCAGGGCAAATATTAAATCCCACAGTTGTACTTCCAGCATCCCTGGCAAACTGTAGCAAGTTGTGAACTCCAAGGAGCTTGGGTGTCTCCACCCCTATGGCACTTTTGGTGGTTGCAGTTCCCACAGCTTCTTTCTTTGGCTGGCTTTTCTCATTCCTTGCAGCTTTTCTTGGACAATTCACATTTAAGGCTTTTTCAGCCTTCTGGGGTCTCCACACTCACAGCGTTGGCTTCACACTCACAGCTTCTAGGGACACACCAGCTGGGTTCTGAAATCTTGGTAGAAGCCTTCCTGATGTCCCAACTCTTACATTCTGTATTCTCCTAAAACCAGCACCATGTGGATGATGCCAAGGTCTGCTGCCAGCTGGAGCAGTAGCCAGGTTTCCTTCTCTGTTGGTTGTAGGGGTTGAGTACCTATGAACCAAATCCCAAGGAAAAACTTCCCTAGGCTGGCACTATTCTGGAACATGGTACCCTGGGGCTCTCTTCTCAAAGTAAAGTCTTTCTCTTTTGCTATTTTGAGGCTTCAAAGGGTGGAGGCCTTCTGCTTCTTGCAATGCCCTCAGGCCATCTTTTCTATTCTCCTGTTCCTTCTCAGCAATTAAGATCTCCTCTACTCTATCTTTGCAGCCCACAGCTTTACTGGAGCTTCCTTTCTGGCCAAATGCAAAATGTATTAAATATTCTGCTGGGTGTTTCTCTTGATTCTTAAGCCATACCACCACCTCAACATGAGACTACCTTGAGATTTCTTCTCCCAGATTAATTAGTCCACCACACTTAGTCTCAGGCAAAGTCTCTGGACATGAGAAAAATGCAGACTAACTTTCTACCAAGCCATAACACACCTCATCGGAGTCCAGCAGCCAATGGAGTACTTCTTCCCTGCAGACACTTTCCAAACCTAGTCTTCAGCCTTACTGGCATCGTTTCTGTCAGCATTCTGGTTTTTTGAGCTCTGATCAGAATTTCCCAATGAGGACAGCCTCAGGCATTCCAGCTCTACTTTTTTACCCAACATCTCCAAACTTTTCCTAACTCTTCCCCTTCCCACAAGCCAATGCCAAAGGCTCCTAAGCCACATGGTTGGGTACAGTTACAGCAATGACCTCATTTCTCTGGTACCGCATTCTGTCTTAATTACTTTTCTCATTGTGAGACAAAATACCCAACACCCAAAGTTAGAGGAGGAAAGGTTTATTTAGCCCACAGTTCATAGAGGTTTCAGTCCTTAGTCTACTGGGTCTAAATCAGGGTGGCATGACAGACAGGCATTGCAGAGGAGACACAGTTCATGATGGGCAGAAGGTAGCAAAGCAAAAAGGGTACGACAGTACTTTCTGTCCCTTATATGTTATCTAGGCTACCTGCCCTAGGGCAAGTAACCTTCACACCCTTAATTCTAGTGCCCTTGATCTCAATATTGCACCATGAATCAGTCCCAGTATCACATACTCTAGATCTAGCCACCTCTGAAAAAGTCCCACCTATGACCACTTGAGGATCTAGGGGGACATCTAGACAGAAGCCATAATGGCTAGCATACTTATCTTGTCCCTAATTTTAGGGATTGAGTATGATACTACTTTTATGCTTTTCATACATATAATACATAATTTTGAGAAAGTTTACTTTTCTTAGCTTATTGAATGTTTCATTGTGAAAAGGTGTTGAATTTTATGAAATGTTTCTTCCTGCATTGAGATAATAATTTTTCTTCATTCTACTTATGTAGTGTATTGCATTCATTGATTTTTGGATGTTTAGCCATTCTTGCATTCTAGGAATAAATAGTATTTGGTCATTGAATATAAACCTTTTAATGTGCTACTAAATTTAGTTTACTAGTATTTTGTTAAAGCCACCTACCTTGCCTGGTACAGTGTGGGGGTTGTAAACTGGCATGGGAATTTAAAGCAGATTCTTGTTAGTTCATATTACAAATGAGTTGTCTATGGGGACGGTAGTTTTTTCATCTTTGGTTGTGTCTGAAGCAGTTTACATGATGTAATTGTGGTTCTGTTTTTTTTAAGTTTTATTTTAAAGATAGTAAAATTCAACAAAACATAACAGAATAAAGTCAATCAAAACAAAGCAGTAGAACTGGTACAGAACTTCAAAGCAAGATACTAGGAAAATAATAGCTGCTATAGTAAATCTCATTATCTTCACAATAGTTGACCATTCCATCAGGTATAGTAAAATAAAACCAAAACCAAAACAGAATAAAACCAATCAAACAGAATGTGAAATAAAGCAAAAAAAAAAAAATCAGAATAAAGCAAATCAATGAGAACAATATTGGGCCTCAAAGATAAGACTGAAGAGAATCCCCCATATTTGCTACATTGCATACTGTCATCTTCCCAAGAGATGCTCAGACTGCTGGCCCCGGGCCTGCAAAATCAACCAAACAATACAAGCATTTAGTTGTTTTATGTACCTTGGTTGCTATCAACTCAGCCGGTCCTCCAAACCAGCAGGTTGCTTATTGGGGGTGGGGTGTCCTTGATGCTTAGCCTGCATGCCAGTAGATGTATGGAAGGCATAGATCTTTCTCTTCCTGGAGTCTGTGCCAGTTGTGCACCACTCACCAGGAAGGCAGGCTAGTTGTCTTCTGGTTGGAAACCCCCTGACCCAGCTTGGTGGGTTCTCGGGAGGCACGGTTCATTCTCTTCCTGGAGTCTGTGCCAGTTGCACTCCACTCACCAGGAGGGCAGGCTAGTTGTCTTCTAATTGTGGTTCTATTAACTGAATACCATGTATAATTGTAAAAAAAGTTGCAACTGTTTTGCTGACATTCCAAATGCTTCTATGTAAGTACAATTAAAAAAAGATGATGGAAAATAAGGAAATTTTCTAATTCTGTAAAACTATTTGTCATAGTTTGGATCTGGAATGTTCTCCAGAGACCTGGATATTGAAGACATGGTCCTCAACCCATAGCAATGTTGGGAGTTGGTTGAGGTGATACCCAGTGCAAGGCACTTAGGTCACTTAAGGGCATGACTTTGAAGGGGACGTTGGAACCTTGGTCCCTCCTGTTTCATTCTTCACTTGTTGGCTGCCATGAGATGAGACATTGCCTCTAATACATGCTCCTGCCCTGATGCTGTACCTCACCACAAGGCTGAAAGCAAAGGGGCCAAGTAACCATGAACTGAAACCTCTGAAATTGTGAGCCAAAATCAACATTTTCTCTTGCTGAGTGTCTCAGGTATTTTTTCATAGTGTTAGAAACCTACTCCACACTAATATCATTCTGCTTGTAAATGATGGGAAAGACTACACAAGTGCAGACTAATACTTTTGAATGTACAGTATATGCTAAAATATTAACAAATAGAATTCAGCATTTTATCAAATGAATTATACATCATAAATAAGTAGCAAAGATCTAAAAAGCAACATTAGCATATTGGTAATATATCAGTTATTCAAAGGAGAAAAACCATGTAATGATCTCCATAGACATAAAAGAAGATACTTCATAGAACCAAAAATTCATTCAGACCCAAACCCTGAACCTGAAAATGAAAGTTATAAACCTAGTGTAAGATGGACAATCAGATTAAGAGAAACCATCATACTTACTTATAAAAATTTAGTAATAAAGTATGAAAGAAGATCATTTTGACAGAAACAGTAAGTATGGTTAAGAAAGAGTCTGAAAAATGTAATCAGTGCAACAAGACAAGAAATAAAAATAAGAGTTATAACTTTAAGGAATAAGAATATAAAATTATTCTTTTTTTGTAGATATTTTGTTAGGAAGCCTATTCTCATAAATTGTAACAATTTCAGAGCCAAGAAAGGAAACTGTTAAAGTAGCTGGAATTAAAATTACTTTAAATTAAGTTTAAAAAAACACATAGGTAATGGCAACTACAAAATGTAATGGAAAAGAATATCATGTTGTCATAATTGTTGAAAAGCATCTGTGGCCCAAATCTGTTCTAATAATCACAGTAGCCTGGAAGTTATTAATCCCAAAGGGAATCCAGGAAAAATTACCTTGAAATTCAGGAAAAATTACCTTGAACGATCACATTCCTGACACATGTAACCCAGGGAAACATTGGAAGTGGTCAGTAGAGAGCTGCTGAACCATTTTTACTAATTATGAGTTGTTCTGCAAATGGACTTGTTCTTCCATAATCTGAGTTATCTCACCTTTCTCATGAAATAGTGGTACTGCTCTCAAAGTGCTACTGTGAGGATTCAAGAAGGATGTGTGTATAGATATGCAGTCATTTCTGTGCTTGGCATATCGGTCTACATGGAGAAAGGACATTCATGCCCTCTGGATGCAACCAGTCAGAGTCACAAAACATCCACATTGCTTATATATGGGAGCTTGACTTCCACGAGGGGAGCAGCTATTATCTAACCTGCTCTTTGTGTTATCTTCTAGGGGAGTGGGAGTAAACCATTTCCAAAGGTTCTGCAAAGTTAATAGTCCTACAAGGAAGACCAATGTGCAAAGTAGTGGATAGCTATGTACCAGTTAGTTAATTAATTAATATGTCAGCAATAGTATAACTAGTGAAATGGATCTCAAGTCAAAAGGATCCCTCCTGTCAAAACGTCTTCTCCTTTTCTCTTTATTAAGTTCCTAGAGAGGGATAAGAAGAGGGATAATAGCTAGCTTTTTTTTCTTATCTATTGCATTTCTAGCTCCTGGCACAGTTTCTGGCATACACAAGGTGTTCAGTCAACAAATACTTACAGAATGGATGAATGGAACATGGAGAAGGTGGGTCTGTGAAGAGGGAGAGATTGACTTGGAGACGGCCTTCAGAAGAGTACTCTGTATCCTGCACACATGCACAGAGAGGAAATATTTCCCTTGACCTTGTCTCCATCAGGTGGGTGCTGAGAACTGCTGCTGCTGATGGTGCAAGTGGAAGAGGAAGCAGATGCTTGGGAAGTCATTCTTTATTTCCTTCTCCAGAAAGAAGCCCGGTATTGCCAGTGGCGACTAAGGCTGCAAAATGTCATGTGAAGACTTCCTCACATTAGACACATCTGCAGAGATTTCTCACAAGCAACTGGCTCCAAACAATACAGCACTGGGATTTAGGTCACTATAGGATTTGTGTAATTTCAGTCTTTAGGGGGTAGCTTTAGGATTTACAAAGATTGCATAAACTATCCCTCCAAGAAATAAGTGTCCCTATTTTTCATGTCTTTGCATCTCTGCTTTTAGTTAAGTAAGCACTTTCTTTGTTTCCAAGTAGCTACTGCAAAAGCAAAATAGATATAAGCTTTTTAGCTCAGTTATTTGAGAGACATACAAGTTTCAAATATGCAATATATTAACTAGTGTTGATTTGTTACTGTTTTTTTTGAAATTCTGTATTATTTCTACCCCTTTTTTCTGTTTTGTTTTTTTAAAATGAACAAAAAGAGTGAAAAATAGAGAAGACTTAAAAATGTGTTACTGGAAATTGATGGGCCAGCCACGTGTGCTTTCTTCTGCTGACGTATGCAGCCAAGTGGAACAGACAGTAATTGTCCACTCACAGCCTTGTTTTTCATTTATTCCAAATTGTCTGGCGATTCAAATAGGTTAGAGTGGAGCAAACCATTCCACAGCCACAGTCCACCAACAATCTCTTCAATAGGAGGGAAAATAAATTAATATTTATTCAGGGTTTATAATATCAAGTCTTTTGCATGAAATTTGAAGTCAGCTGAACTCTTCTAGGTCTTTCAAGATTTAGACTCCATTGATCCAAGATGTCATTCCATGAAATATAGAAAGTCCAAGGTCCTCCCCACAAAACTGCCAATTTTCTTGGGCTTGAGTTCTCATGGTCTTCTATGTCTCTGAGAACATTTTTTTCTAAACTGAAAAAGTTGAGTTTGGACATTTTGGTTCTCATTAAGCACTGTATCAACACAGATGTAAGATAGTTCTGTCCATGGTCTTCTGCATTCCTCACCCCCATCCCAAGTTATGAAGGAATTCAGACTTTATTGAAGGTTGGAGTATTGAGCAGGGTTCTCTGGAGAAACGGAGTCTGATCGTCTAAGTTCTAGGCCAAGTCTGAAGGCTCCAAAACCGGGAATTCTGATATTCAAGTCTGGAAAAGATGGCTGTACCAGTGCGGACAGAGTCAAGTCAGCCTGCTTCCATCTTTTTGTTCTAGTTAGGGCCTCAAAGGATTGGGTGACGTCACCCATACTGGTAGGGGCAATCTTCTTTACTCTGTCCACCAAATCAAATGTTAACCTTTTCCTGAGACACTCCAATGAAACACCTAGAAATAACATTTTACCAGCTATATGGGCAGTCCTTCACCTAGTCATATTGACGTACTCTAAAATTTTAAATCTCATATCTTATGTAGGATAAGCCACTTCAGTTGTATTAGATTTCTTCCCCGTCCTTTTTTTTTTTTTTTTGGAGACAGGGTTTCACTATGCAGTTTCAGTTGATCTTGAACTCAGTGTGCAGTCCAGGTTGGCCTTGAACTCCTAGTGATTCTCCTGCCTCAGCCTCCTGAGGGCTGGGATTATAGGCATGTGACCCCACACCTGGTTAGATTTTCCTATTTTTATGTCTCTTTTGGTCTTCATTATGAGGCTATAGTCAAGCCAGGTCTCAGTGCACTTAGTGAGTTCAGACTTCTTTCCAAGTAAGATTCTGTTTATTTTAATAGTTTTAAGTATGTCATTCTCCTCGGTTTCGTTAACACATGCCTTCTCGCCACACTTCTGCCTCAGAGCCAGCTAACTGTGGACTGAACCTTCTGAAACTCAGAAACAGATCTCTGGTCTGAAGTTGTGAGCATCAGGAATGCTGTCCCGGCAGGAGGGAAGCTGACCAATACAAGCCCTTTGCTGATTCATTCACCCACTGATGCACTCATTCAATGCAGCTGAGTGCTTGCAAATAAGCATTAAATGGCACTGAATACTAGATACCCTGAGCCCTTTGTAGATGGGAAAAAAATCTAGGTGGGAGAAGATAATATTCTTCTTTTGATCAGAAATGTTCAACTCATCAAGCTTCATGCCTTTACATAAGACTGTGAAGAATCAGAATGGGACATATATGAGAGGACCTTAGTTCTTTAGGATTCATGGTCATACTTAATCAGAAGAAAGAGCAGTGGAGAGGGTGACTCAGGGCATAATGTGGAAGGATTCATTGAAGTCAGGTGCAACTTCTTGGTCAGTCTATGGAGGAAAGTGCTTTAGCTCCAGGCCCCCTCACCACATTTGCCTGCTGTGCTCCATGTCTCTGCTTTGCACAGCCAGACCCTGCCAACAGAATTTTCAGAATCCTGTGATATTTTATACATTAACTTATAGGTAGGGGAAATTAAACTGGATGAACTCTCAGGCACCTGGGGCTTGGGAAACAAAGAAAGTTGAAAAAGAGTTCTTTAGATATGCAGGGATAAGAAAGTAGAAAATAGAAGAAATGAGATTGTTTGGCCTTAGAAAGAAGAGCCTGTGTATGAAATGACAGACACTAGATCCTAGTCTCTTTATCGAGGGGAAGTCCCTTAGTTTCTTCAAGCTCTTGGGCAAGATTTTTTTTTTTTTGGTCTCTCTGAGTCTCAGTTTTATTTGCAAAACATCAATGTCTTGGGCCCTTCTAGAGCTGACGTTTTCTAATTCTTTCCACAAGTTCTAGAAACAAGGAGCTTTGCTCATTATTGAGTGGGAAGAGTTGGTGCTCTGTCATTACAGGAAGACATTTATTTTCCTTTCTGGTTGGTTCTCAGTGCTGGTCCCTTTTGCCTGCTGATGAATTTCTTGTCTCTCTGTTGGAATCACCTTTCATTGTTTCCTCCCCTTGTTCTTCTTTCTTTGTCATCCTATTGACAAATGGTGGAAAAACAGCCCCATGGCAGGAATCAGACTTTGCTTGTGGCTGAAGGAGGCTCTGCTCAAATCACCGCAAAGTTCTTAAACTGCGTGCCCATGGAAGTATTGATTTTGATTTTATTTTCTCCTTTTGGTTAGGAATCTTAATTGAACTGTGGGTAGCCACAATTACCACAGGTTCACCCCTATTAAGCCCCAAACACACTTTCCTGAAATTTCTACTCAATCAATACCAGCTAGTTTCAATGAGAAGAGAAAGGTTACAAATTTTATATATAAAAGTGAGTATTGAAAAATTCCTCTGGTCAGCTCCAGGTCAGCATCCAATTCACAGCACTTTATGAGAGTAATTCTTTCAGAGAGAGAGATTTTTCAGCCCACGAAGTGACTTTCATGAGACATGGGGGCCAGCTGGGATGTCAGTGTGAAAATTCTTCTCTGTATAAAAAGCCGATGGGGGTGGGAAGAAGCAGCCAGGCCTGTCTATATCCAGCTGGGTTTGGAGGGAAGAGGGGTTGGTAGTGATTCGGTCCTATGGACACTCAGGTAAAGACTGCCAGAAGCTTGTTCCCTTTCACTGCCAGAGGGGAACATGTCCTCATTAAGCTCCTTCTAGCTACTGGTCACACAAACTTTTCATTTCACTTGTCCAGTAATTGCTGAGTATCTACCACAAGCCAGGGACATCAAATTCACCAGAGTCAGGCAGCTTAACTCTTGCAATCACCTTGTATGTAAGGTATTATCATCCTGAAGATTTGAATACTGAGGAGTTAGACCTGCAGGAAGTCACTGGGGCAGACACTGATAGGGGGAAATGGGAAGGGAGCCAGAGAAGGCTGGGAAGCTTTCAGACTGTGGTAAAGGTCTGGCCCCTATAAAGGATGTGTGGAAGGAAGAAAGAAAGAACAGGGAATGAAAGAAGGAGATTGAGTACAGCTCTGAGGAGCCATGCTAAAGGGGAATCTAGAGCCCAAGCTTCCTGTGAGAACATGCCATGCTCTGCCACTGATCCAGGGAAGCATGTAGGATGTGTGGCTTCGTGTGACAGTGGTGATGGAGAACATAGCATGGTATCAGGGCTGGGGGTCAGTTTCTCCCCAGCAGTAGAGGATCCGAAAGGAACCGCTGCACTCCAAATCTGCTTTGCTGTGTACTGTCTAGGCCACTGTGGGCAAGTCGAGCAATTTCTTACAGCCTCAATTTCCTCATCTTCAAAACAAGTCAATTCATACCCCACGGGACTATATGGAAAAATAATGAGATGATGCATATTAAAAAAGCATTTTGTGCAATGCTTGCACATGGTAAGCTCTCAGTGCATGATAGTTGTTACTAGGTATTATTATATCAGTAGTTCAAACTTCGTTTTTTCAAATGAAGTAGTTGCTAAACCTAAATATGCCAGATTACAGTGGAGCTTTGTACCTGAAGCGGGAGTGGGTAGTCCTGTCTGATTGACATTCCTCCACCCTAGTCCTTGGAACATCTTTCAGGGAACCCAGGGTTTAGAGCAACAGAAGGTAGAATCACATTCTACATATGTTTTGTGCATGTGTATTTATTTGAATCTTTTATGGTGATGAGTTAAAATTATTTTAAAATTAACATATAGCGAAGTTGACCTTTTGCGAGTATACAGGTCTATGACTTTTAACGTATGTAGATGTGTAATGGTTGATAGAAAATCTAAACTGTAAGTCCCTCATAAATCTCATGTGTTCAGAGGTAGGGTTTTGGAAAGGTGATTGGGCTTTGAGGATGCTATGCTCCTCAGTACATTAATCCAGCAATGAGTTTATTGCTGAATGTGCTATCAGGAAGTGGGGCCTGGTGGAAGAAGGTGAGTCACTAGAGATGCAACATGTCCTTTCTTGCTCTGCTTCCTGGCTGCCATGGGTTGAGCAGCCTTCCTCCACCATGCCTTTTTGCCATGCCATTTTGCCATGGATCCAGCTAACCATCGACTAAATCCTCTGAAATAATGAGCTATGAACCAATTTTAAACTGCTGGGGTTGGACATATTGTCCCAGAAACAGACAAGTGACTAAAACAATATGTCTGTTTGAGATGGGTTCTTACTATACTTCTTAGGTTGGCTTCAAACTCCTTGGGTCAAGCGATCCTTCTACTTCAGCCTCCTGAGTATCTGGAACTATAACTAGTAGTGTGCTACTGCACCAAGCTATATATTTGTCTACTACTACAATGGAAACAAGATAACTTTATCCCTTACACCTTTTTCATCACATCCACCTGCACTGTTGGCCTTTAGCAACCATTGATCTGTGCATACTTTTATACTGCTGAGCTTATAAATACATGGAATCACTCTGTCCTTAGGGCTCAGCTTCTTCCTTTGGCATAATGCCTTTGAAGTTCATCCAAGTTGTGTATATCCATAGATGATTCCTTTTATTGCTGAGTAATAACCCAATGTATGGATGCCCCATAGTTTGTTTAAGGAACGTCGCCCTATTGCCGTCTTAGAGCATTATCTGGCACAATGTTGGGAGTGCCTGGAAATATGAGCCACTATTAGGGAGTCTAAGAATTGGATGCACTCTATGGGATTTTTCGGTCATCTTTCCTTTTTGACTCTACACTTTATGTTCCCATTATTTTCCTGCTTCTAAGTCACTGATCCCAATGAGTTAAAATTTATTTCTTCTGTGCCTCAGTGACTAACTGGCGGAGAAAGTCACTTGGTAATATTTTCTTCTTTGTCAGTTTCTCACTTTCAGCCTGTCTCTTTCCAAGGTCAGATTTTCTCGCAGTCATAAACAATGGCTTTGGGACTGACCTGTATCATACACTTCCACCGACTGCATACCTAGGACTGTAGTTTGCATCATTTAACTTTTTCTTCCAGATGTTTGTACTTTGTACTCCTAAGCTACTCATCAAGAGTGTGCCCTTTTATCCATCCCAGCTGACTCTTCTCAAACATTTTAGCAAATCTGACCTCATTCTTTATTTAGTAGCTTCATCATTTCAGTCCCAAGTTGTTAAACATTCATCTTCACTAATATCAACATCATTAGGATTTGTTTGAGTAATAAAGACGTGAGTTCTATTAAAACTGCAACTGGAGTCTAAGGAGAGTGGAGCTAGTTAAATTGAAGGCCGTCCATTCTGCTGACCTCTCAAGAGGGATGGGTTGGCTTTTCAGAGGCAGTCTGGAGCAGAGTTTATTACTGGGAGCTGGGGAAAGCTGGACATCTCTATCTAGTGGAATAAGATGAATTCGAGGTTCTCAGGGGGCAATCTAACGGGTGAGACTCAGGAAGAAAAAGTATATCTAAGCAAGATAGAGAAACATCTACTATGGTACTAGGCTTGCAACTGCATGGGATGAAAAAAGAGTCAGTAAAAAATACTCAGGGGTGGGTTTTTACTACTTTCCCGGTGTCTTTTAATTTATGATCATTAACATTGAGGGCACTCCTTCCATACCGAGTACAGACACAAGATGGAAGATTTTATTATGTATAGCACACTGTCCACATGGAGGTCAGGGAGGTAGGAAAGGGGGAAGGACATTGAAAGACCAGGGGACAGCATTTTTTTGTGATTCAAGACCTTATTCAAACAGGTTTTCCCTGTTTGTAATTATAGAGTTTAAAGCAAGCAGACATGAGTTCTAGGAGGTCACCTATGATTGGGATGTAATCTGTGAAGTGCACATAGGGCATGGGGGCCATCCAGGTCAAACAGGTGGCACCTAGCTTTCCCTTGGGGGAGTTGGTCACCAGGGATGCAGTTTTGGTCACACTTTATAAAAATATAAGCTATCAGTTCCCTATCCTACCTGCTATCTGGGCTCTACTTGGTTGAGAAGAGATACTAGGAGTCATAGTGTTAAGATTGTTCTCTTGAGAAAAAGGGTGTCTGGTTGTTCAGCTTGCCATTGTTTATCTAGGCTCCTCTTCTATCCCTTCTGCCCTTGGACTTCTCACTAACATGCCCAGATGAATTCTGAGAATGATTTCACCTTGGAAAACAAAGGGGCTAGTTCTCGTTTCTGCATCAATAGAAAGAAATGCAGAGAGAGTTTGTGTTGGATGGGGACAAGAAGAATAAGCTAATGTAATCTGATGAAAGCAGGACTTTGGAGGCAGAGAGGAGCAGTGCAGCTCCTGGTCCCCTCCACTTCTCTGCTATCAAGAATTCCTCTCATGTTGAAGAGGGATGAGGGGTGTTGTGGACTGAATTGTGTCCCCTCAAAATTCCTATGTTGCAGTCCTAACTCCCAGTTCCTTAGAATGGACAAATGTGGAGAATTGCATTATTTGAAGAATGTGGCTTGTTTTGGAGACAGGACTTTTAATGAGTCAGTTAAAATTAAATAAATTAAAAAAGACAGGGCCCTAATTCAGTAGAACTGGTGTCTCTACAAAAAGTGGAAATGATATCAAGGATGTGTGAACGTACAAGAGGGTGGATGTCTGCAATTCAGGAGGAGACCTCAGTAGAAACCAACCTTGATCTTGGATGTGTAACTTTCATAACCATGAGGGATACAGTTCTATTCATTAAGCCACCGAGTCTGCAGTATTTGGTGATGGCAGGCCTGGAAAATTAATACAAGGGGTTAGGAGATCTCACTTAGATTTCAAGCAGTGCGGAGATATCAATTGACATCTGCAGTCAGGGTTCACAGGGGAGTAGATTTAATACAGGACACATAATTTATAGGATTATTTTATAATATTTACTCAAAGAGTCAAATGCAGAAGAATGTGGGAGATCTGTCCACACATTAGAGACCAGAGAATTCAACTGAGGGCCTGGATCCCACACCAATGTCCCACATGAGTCCAGCTGAAGACCTAGAGCCCATGATAATGTCCTCCATGAGTCCAGCTGGAGGCCTAGAGCCCACAACAATGTCTCATGCAAGTCTGTATCCAGGATCTGCACTGGGAAGGCCCAATGGCCAGCGGTGGAAGCTAGAAAGTCTGCACCAGCAAGATGAAGGATTTGTGCCAGCAGGTTGAAGGATCTGCACTGGAGCCAGGAAGTAATGCTCTAGGTAAAGACCAGAGGTCCCCCAAAGTGAATCGCAGCCATCCTCAGTGACAGCAAGAGCCCAAGCTCCTCTGATGATAACAACTGAGTTCATGTCAGGAAATCCAGTGTGATAAGCTTCTTCAGAAGAATCAACAGCACATCATCTCCTCCAGTTTTCCTTTTATGCTGCTGGCAACAATCCTCAGGTGGCCCTTCCACATCCAGTACTATGCTAATTCAATTCAGCTGGGTGTTACAAGTTGACCATTAGCTAATCCATCGCAACATTTGAGAAGTCTTTGGTAAGAAATGGTATCTCCATCCTGTACTGAATAGAGACTGACAAAGAAGAGGCAGCTGAGGTGCAGAGACACAGAGCCAAGATACAGAACCCAGATACTGGGTTATTGATGTGGTGTGGGACTTACCAACCCATGACCTTGGGCGGCCATCTCTCTGGGCCCCACTGTCCTCCAGCAACAGGAGGACAGTAAACCCATCATAGCTGCTTCATAGAACTCTGTGGGCCCAGAGAGACTACAGAAAACTTACTACTTGGAAAGTGTGATCAATAAACTCACAACTTTTCTGGTCTCATTTGTCTCTTACCAGGATCTAATGGCATCACTTGTTGTTAGACCAGGAATAATGAGAAGCAAAGCATTATCATCTTGAAGATGATCAACTTCAGAAGTATCTCTGTCATTTCTTAAGATGAAAGACATCTCCTCAAGGAGGAGAAGAGTGTATACCCCTTTTGCTTCTCAAATGTGTAAGAAAAATGGTACTCTGAATTGTCACTAGGGAAGAAAAGAAAACTCCAGTGTTTTGGCTGCTTTTATAAATAATTATGGTTTCTTTTGAAAAGAAATATTCTGAAAAAACCAAAGAAATGTATCAAGAGCCTTAAAAATATTCATACTGTTTGACACAGTAGTTCCATTTATAACCATTTATTCTAAGGAAATAATTTGAAATGCAGAAAGCTGTAAGCTGTAACTTTACTTACTGCGGTGTAAATTTGGAAATATTCTAATTGCCTACTGTTAGGAGAATGGCTAAATAAGATTTTGTAAATTCATATGATGAAAGATTATATAATCATTAAGAATATGTATTCAAAAGTATAAATGAAAAAGGCAGAGTACAAACAAAATTGGAGAAAAATAGAAAGAAATGATTGCTGTGTTTAGCGTGAGTTACTTTTAAAAATTTTTGTGTTATATTTCAGCTTTTGATAAAATTTCCATAGTGAGCAAGTGACAGTTTTATAATCAGAAAAAGTAAAAAAAAAAAAAATAAAGTAAAGGTCAAATAGAAATAAAGGGCAACAGTATGTAAATAATTTTCTTTCCTGTCACATGGAGACTTTTCTGCTTACCTGAATATTGCACAGGAAGTATTGTGAAGTTCAAATGAAAAAGTGTATAAAACTATTTATTCTGTTCCCATAGTCCTTCCTCGACCTTACGAGAACAAACAGTACTGCTGCCCTACCAGCAGGGAAGGGCTGAAAAGAGTCCCTTTACTTCTTCTACCTATCCATCGTCACTTCTTTCACTGGGGTGGTGGTGGTCAGGAAACCATCGACATCCATTCGTTGCCCTGTTTATCTGTTGGAAGGGGTTCACATTTCTTGCCAGCCTCCCTGGGCAGATGGGATTCTCATTTCTGTTGCACATTAGAATTCCTGGGGGGCATTTAAAAAAAAACTGGTGCCTGGTCCCCTTTTAGTGATTCAAATGTAATTGGTCTTGAATACATTCTGGGAAATAGTGTTTTTCAAAACTTCCAGGAATTTTAGTGTGGATATGTGGTAGAGAGCCTGGCCTGTTGGACTTCTAGTCTTTATAGAATCCAGAGAGGAGCTTCTTGACTCTTTGGTGGGGGCGGGAGATCAGTTCAGTGGCTGAGTGTTCTTATTTTAAGTCAAGGAGCAGACAGAATGTTTGAGACTTCCTTTGAGCTGTGCTCTCCAATCTAGTTTTATCATTAATGGGGCTTATTTGACTACCAGTATTTCTTCTCACTACACAGGGCAAGAAGGGGATTTATTTGAGAATTTTTAGCTCCAATACCGTGCCAAGCATGAAGACTACATTATAAAGAAAACAGGGACAATAGATAAAAGCTCTGCAAAGAAAAACATGGGAAAGAGTCACTGAGCTGGGCTTTGAATGGAACATGTGAATCCTCTGGGCAGAGAAGGTAAAACAGGGAGCATATTTCAGAGAGAAGAGTAGAGGTAAGAAAAACCAAAGATACAAGTTTGTTTTCCTATTTCCTCTCAAGCAGTATTCAACACAGTACTTGAATACCAGATTCATGGGGGAGCTCTCCCCGTGCACCTCGCAAGTAAATCTTCAGTAGATACCAGCTGGTGTCCTATTCTAATTCAGGTCTGTTTGACACTACCCACCCAGAGACAGTGGCAAATTCTCAGGTCCTATGACTGCCTCCCAACCCCCACTGCAGATGCCATTCAAAATCACAGATTATCACTTGTGCTTGTGGCCAACTGGCTATACATTATGGTTTCCATATCCTTCTTTTTGAGTTCAATTAATTTTCTAGAACAGCTCATAGAGCTCAAGGAAACACTTGTATTTACCCATTTACTATGAAGGACATTGCAAAGGATACAGATGAACAGTGGCTGGAAGCAATGGAGAGGGCAGGCATGTGGAGAAGGTCATGGAAGTTCTATGTTCTCTCAGTGTGCACTACCCTCCAGGAACCCCCACAAGTTCAGTTGCTCAAAAGTTCTCTGAACCCAGTCCTTTAAGGTTTGGAATGGAGAGTTCATCACTTAAGCAAAGTTGATTAAGACATCAGCCACTGTGATTAACTTCATCTTAACCCTCTCACTGCTCCCTGAAGGAATGGGTAGGGGGGCTGAAAGTTCCAGCTCTATAATTATCTGATTGGTTCCTTGGACAGCCCCCCAGTTGAATCTATGTAGGATACCACCAACAGCCACCTTATTAGAACAAAAAGTTCCTATTATCCAAGGAGTTCCAAGGGATGTAGGAGCTCTGCCTCGAGAACTGAGATCGAAGACCAGTTATTAAAGATGAATTCTATGCCAGGAAACAGGAGTGGACTTCATGAAGTCACACTGCCGTAGAGGGAAACCATAGAGATGTCAAATTTACAGTGTGCTGGGTTCAGCAGGCAGTCTTGTTCCTGAAGGACAGAGTGAACATTTGGGGAATGTCACATGGGACTAAAAATGTATATGAGGGTTTTGAGTGCAATACTAATAACTCTGAATTCTGTCTTAAAAAAACTTTCCAGCCATCAGAAAAACATATGCAAGGCTCACATCTATGGTTTGGAGGCAAAGGGGGACACAGATGTCTGTGTTTTTTGTGGTTTTTCAACCTGTTTGCTGTGTGACCCCAGGAAGGACTGAGGCTAGGAGTTTTCCAGCAGAGTGTCTACTTTCTACTTGAAAATTCTCTTTCATCTCTCAACCTCCTTCTTTCCCATTCTCTCCACAGCAAGTCAAGAAAGAAATGAGCTGTCACAAGTGAAGTTCCTCGCAAGGCTGACCCCAGGCACACCTGTCAAGTGGACGGTTACTGTGGCACTTTCAGCTTTCTCTAGCCTTGCCACACCTGGTGGGCACCACTCTCACACAGACATCTTACTGTCCCGTCTACCAACTCCTTCTTTCAGGGAAAGAGTGAATATTATCTTTACTGGGACAAAGCCTGGGCTGCAAGTGAAAGCTTGTATTTTCTTACTGAATAGTTTTTTTTTTTTTTTGAAGACTGAAAATGTCTGAAGGCCATAATTTGGGTGACTGTTGACTGAGAGTCAGGCATTGGCTGGTAGGTAAAGGAGAAAATTATTCAGGCAGGAGAACACTCCCAGTGTTCCTGTAATCCCAATACAGAGCTGCTGATTGGGCCTTCTACAATAATGTAGGTGGGCAGATAGGCATCTTTGGTAAGTACACACCTGCCCATGGGCAATATCTCTGGGCTGAGAACTTAGTGGAACATGAGTTTGATCTTCTCTAAGTAGACTTGCGACTTTGCGGTCATGTTTCAGACTTGATCAGCGTCAAGGGCAAAGTGTAAAGGGATGATTTTCCTCTCTTTTGCTGTTGTTTTTGTTGCGCAAAATCCCTTTAAGTAATCACAAAAGCAGCAAACACCTTGAAGGGAAGCTTCAACACAATCTTACAGCTATTCTTTATCCATTTTGCCTTTAACCTGTACAACATCAACAGCAAGAACTTATTGAGCACTTACTAAATTTTAAGAAATATGCTAAGTGCTGAAGTACAAGGAAGAATTGTCTTGACACAATTCCTGTCCTCAGGATTATCTCAGTGGAAGGTACAGGCACATAAAAAGATAATTATGTCACCTGGAAATAGACACAGGGCCAGGTACCCAGAGAAAGGGCATCTTTTAAAATGTCTGTTGTATCATGCAGCATGGAGGAATGGTATCAGTGGAGTGGGGATAGGAGGTAGAAGGGCTTGAAAAGAAAGTGGGAAAAGGGCATATGTAGAAAGCAGTTATAAATCACTCTTTTGAGTTTAGAGGAATAAGTGAACACAGATTGAATATTAGCTGCCAGGATAAAGCTGCCAGGATAAAGAAAGGAGTTTTAAAATTTATTTTTATTCAGTAAATATGTGTCGCCTCTATTACATGCCAGGCACCATTGTGCTCATGGTGGAGGCAAAAATGAACAAGGTAGACAGAGTTCCTATTTCAGGGAGCTTTCAATCTGGTGGTTAATAAAAATGAGTAATGGTTGGAGGTGAAGAGCCAACTTTGAGTTAGAGAGGATCCTGGGAAAAAGTGTGTAGGGAAAAAAGCATGTAGTAGGCATTTAGTTTTATTTTATTTTATTTTACTTTGCAGTACTGGGGATTGAGCCTAGGCTCTTGCTCATGCGAGGTAAATGCTCTGTCATTGAGTTATATCTGCAATTCTTCTTTTTGTTTTTTATTTTATTTTGAGATAAGGTCTTGCTAAATTGCTAAGGTTGACCTCAAACTTGCAATCTTCTTTCCTCTGCCTCTTGAGTAACTGGGGTTGTAGGTATGTGCCACCATGCTTGGCTCACAATTCAATTTTAAAATTAACAGAAGTTTATAATTTACTCAGATTTCCTTAATTTTTATCTGCTTTCCCTTTTCTGTTCTAGGGTTCCATCCGGAACACCACATTACATGGTCGTATCTTTTTAGACCTTGTTGGCTACTACAGTTTCTCAGACTTTTCTGTCTTTTGATGACTGTATTAGTCAGCTTTCCCATTGGGAGGATCAAATACTTAACATCCACAGTTTAAAAGAGGAGAGATTTATTTGACTCATGGTTTCAGAGGGCTCAGTCCATAGTATGATGGCTCTATGGCAGAAACATCATGATAGAAGAGCATGCTGGAACAAAGCTGTTTAGTTCATGGTGGCCAGGAAGCAGAACAGGGGAGTAGCAGTAGAGAGGAAGAGACCAGGGACTGTAAGAGTCCCCAAGGTCACAGCTCCATGTCTCATTCAGATATACACACCTGGTGGTGTGCCTTACTAATCCCATAGGCAGTTCCCAAGGCAATCAAGTTGACATTTAAGCCAAACTCTCACAACGATTTTTGACAATTTTGAGGAATATAGGTCAGATATTTTGTAGAATATAAATACTTCAGTTGGAATTTGTCTGATGTTCTTATCCTTATCCTGCATTATAAGTTTTCAGAAGGAGATTTTACAGAGGTAAAGCACCATTCTTATCACATCATATCAAGGGCACCTGCTATCAGCATTCCCTATTGCCGTGGATCTTAACCTCGATCATCTAGCTTGATGTAGTGCGTACATTTGCCTCCTTCTCTCTCCCCCCATTTCCATACTATGCTTTCTGGAAGGAAGTCACTCTGAGGCCCACACTTCAGGCATGGAGAATTATGCTTTATTTCCTTTATAGTGGAATAGTTGGTAGATAATTTATTTGCAATTCTTTCTGTCTGGGAGATTTGTCTACCTCTTAATATAATGCACTGACTCAAACTTTTATTTATATCCTTATGGATTCCTGAGTGATTATTTTGTATGTGAGTTATAATTTAATATTACTTCATTTTGTTGTTTAAATTGTACCAACTTTGGCCATGAAGAACTCTTTCATTTGGCCCCTGGGTCCCTTTGACATATTCTTATCATTGTGGTTTCAAAGAGTGTCATATTTTTTAAACATTTCCTTAGGATCATCATAGAAAACAAAATAAAAAAATTTTAAAAATAGAACATGTCAAGATGGAGCAAAATGCAATTTCAGACCTCCAGCCCATCTAGAACAGACCAAGGAGACATAAACATGGAAGAAATTGGAAGTCTTATACCTGAACTTTCTGAAATGATAGAACTGAATTAAAGAAACAACTCCATGAGACTGTAGAGGAAATCAGATCAGAAAGAATCTCTTAGGTAAAAAAGAAATGACAACCATGATGAAAGGACTTCTGAGCATAACTAAAGAAGATACAGATAAAAAATAGAGTGGAGGAAAATGATGGAAACCTTGAATCAAGAATATAGGAAAGAATTAGGATGCATGAAACAGATTCAAAGAGATATCCAGGAAATTAAAAATTCCATTGAAAGATGATAAAGCCACTTGAACAAAACTGAAGATAGACTTTCAGACCTTGAAGATAGGATTGCAGCTAGTGGTCATGAAAGGAAGGTTCTCCTAAAAATAACAAGACATCAGAAAATAAAAATTCATCAGATGCAAGATGATGAAAAGTAAAACAATGTAAGACTGATAAATGTCAATGAAAAAGCATGAGTCAACACAAATGACATAAAAAACTATTTGCAGAAGTAATAACAGAAAATTTCCCAAGCATGGTGTATTGGGTGATATAGTATGTCCCTCCAAGTCCTCATATACTTTTGATGGGGTTGAGTCTAGTGCTTGTTATTAGTTTGTTGTCTGGCACGAGGATTGGCAATGTGAGTGCTGCACCCACCCAGGGGTGAGCTGAGACACAGTGTAAAGGAGGTGGGTCTTCCTCTGGCTCACTTTCGCCCTCTCTCGCCAGTGTGCCTTGCTGTTGTGGCCACCATGAATGGCAGCCCCTCCACACCATGGTGCCTTGATGCCAACTGAGAATGGACTGAAACTACCGAGAAACTATAAGAAATAAACCTTTCCTTCCCTAATTTTGGGCGTCAGGTATTTTGTCTTGGCAATGAGTAAAAAGTAACTATGACACATGGGAAAAGAATCTGGCACACAGATAAGCGAGGCTTATAGAACTCCACACAGCTATAACCAAAATAAATCTACACCCAGACATATAATAATCAAGATTCCAGAAATTCAGCACAAGAACAGAATATTAAAAGCTGATTGAGAAAAGAAGCAGATCACCTATAAAGTAAAGTCCATCAGAATCATGGCAAGCCTCTCACCACATACCATCAAGTCAAGAAGAGATCGGAATAAAGTATTTTAAATCCTGAAAGAAAACAACTTCCAGCCCAGACTGATGTACCCTGCAAAACTATCTTTCAAAATTAATGGAGAAATAAGATACTTCCACAACAAACAACCCTACGAAGTACTGAAAGTATTCTAGAAAGAGATACAAATGACTATAATTCCAAGAACAACAACAGAAAGAAACCACCAAGTAGGGCAAGCAATTAAACAGAGGGGAAAAGTAGGGAACCAACAACAGAAAGATAGCATGACGATGATAAGCCAATACATATTAGTTATGACCATTAATGTAAATGGCCTCAATGCACCAATCAAAAGAAGCAGACTGGTAGAGTGGACCAAGAAACAAAATCCAACAATAAGCTGTATGCAAGAAACATTAACTCAAAAGGAAATTCATAGACTGAAAGGCAAAAGATGGAAAATAATGTTTCGTGTGACAGGAACCCAGAAAAAGCAGGGGTAGATATTCTGTTTGTAGATAATGTGAGCTTCAAACCAAGAAAGAATGATCAAAGGAAATAAAGAGGGTCACTACATACTTATTAGGGGAAAGCTTCAAGAGGAAAAGATAACAATCATAAATATATATGCACCAAATGTGGGGGCACCCAACTATATAAGACAAATATTAATAGACATGAAAAATCAAATAACCAATAACACAGATTGTAATGGGGGACCTTAACACCCCATTGTCACAAAGAGATAGATCAGGTAGATAAAATATCAGCAAAGAAATAACAGAACTGAACCAAACTTGTGAATAAGTGGACTTAGTAGACATTTACAGAGTGTTTCACCCAACAACATCAGCATATACATTCTTCTCAGCTGTATAAGGGACATTCTCTAAAATAGACTATATACTAGCCCACAGAACATATTTAAGTAAATGCAAAGGAATTGAAATTATCCCGTGCATATTATCTGGTCATAGTGCAATAAAATCAGAAATTAATGGCAAAAGAAACCACAAAACTCCATAAACACATGGAAGTTAAATGACATCCTCTGAACAACCAGTGGGTCATCGATTAAATTAAAGAAGACATTAAACAATATCTATAATTGAATAAAAGTACAAATACAACTCACAGGAATCTGTAGGATGCAATGAAAGCAGTCCTCAGAAGGAAATTTATAGCAGTGAAAAAACAAAACAAAACAAAATGAAACAAAACAAAACATTTCCTTGCTTTCTGGCACTACCAGATACTCCAGGCTCATCTTGTATACTCCCTGTCTCTGTTCTAGCATCAGCCATTTCTCCAAAGAACCTGGTTCTTTGCAGGAAAGAATAATTGGAAAACAAGATTCAAGTGTTAGGTGAATTCATTTCTAGTACTAGAAAGTGGTTGCTTTTAGACTCTTTTCGTTGTTAGTAAAGAACCGTATGGGTAATACTAATCTATGTATATGCAAATATTTATAAATATTTTTGTATATATACATTTGTATGTATATTAAACTAAACATGAGTTCATACTGATTTCTCAGATTGTCATACACAGATCACATGCATAATTCTAGCTTCTTCTCTTGCTTATTTATAACCTCTCACTATAACAAGAAATTTAGCTTTTGCCATCTTCCCTGCATTCTTTTAACTGTTCATTTCTGGTATTCATGTATCATGGTTTCTGAACAATATGTGTGGGAGAAAACCTAATCATGTTGAGTATAACTTTTTCTTTTTTTTCCTTTTGGTGGTACTTGGGGATTAAACCCAAGGCCTTTGCACTGAGCTACGCCCCCAGTTCGTTTTTTAAATTTCTTATTTTGAGACAGAGTCTTGATAAGTTGCCAAGCTGCCTGGTGTGGGCTCGAACTTATAACCCTCCTGCTTCACCCTCATAAAGTGCTGGGATTATATGCATGTGCCATACCCTGATTCAGAGTACAATTCTTGTGTTCAGTTTTTCTGTTTTTAGTCTTGTAGACAACTTTTTTTCCCAAGGTAATGCAGAACAGCACTTTTCTTCCACCCAACCCCCATCAGCAAGACTATTTCAAATATTTTTAAGACAGTCAGGTTTTGTTATAGTCTGCATTCCATCTGGGGTCTCCCAAGCAACAAAATGATGATTTTAAAAATCTGCACCACTTAAGGTTTACTCTGGGTTGTTGAGCATTATGGGTTTAATAATCCATAGTATCGCATATCTGCTATTATATTATCATTGAGAAAAGTTTGGTACCCTAAGAAAATCCCCTCCATCTCTGAACTCCAAACATATTACCTGATTACAGTTTTGCTTTTTCTAGAATATGATAAAAATGGAATCTTTTCAGATTAGCTTTTTTCCTCACTTAACAATTTGCATTAATGATTAACCCATGACTTTCTATTCCTTTTGTCATTGAATAGTATTCTACTGGATTCAGGCTGCAGTTTGTCTATCACCTGTTGAAGGACATCTTGTTTGATTCTGGTTTTTTGTGATTATGAGTAAATCTGCTATAAACATTCATGTGTAGGTTTTGTCCAAGAACAAATAAATGCCTCAGGCTTAAACAGGAAGGGAAGACTTTAATCAGAACAATTGCAATAGGGGTCAGAATATGAAATCAACTCTGTTGAAAGAAAAGGCAGACAAGTTTTATTTACTTCTTCTCCTCCTTCTTCCTTCTGGTACTGCAGGTCAAGCCCAGCGCCTTGCAAAACCAGGGCCTTGTGTATGCTAAGCATGAGTTCTACCACTGAGCAATGCCCCCAGCTCTGAGGAGAAAGTTTCTAAATTCTGGGCAGTGCTCCTGGGAAAGTGTTGAAGATGTTAGGGAGAAGGTTGGTCAGTGCAATCAGACCATCTGTGTTTACTAATTGATGCTTATTGAATAACTTCAGGACTATAGTTTCAGGGTCCCTTGCTTTTCACAGAGACTGTGAGTTAGGACACTGTTTTCACATTTGTAGGTACTTATTAAACACATTGCTGGGTTGCAAATCTAGTGATTCGTATGGTCACATCTCAACAAAATGCAGCACAGATTTACAATAGCAAGTTTTAGTGCTTTAAGAAAAGAGGGGCTGGGGTGTCGTGGGACCCATACATATACCTGTAATCCTCAGCAGTGGGAAGCTGAGGCAGGAGGATGGTGAGTTCTTGGCCAAGCCAGGTTACATGGCAATACCCTATCTGAAAATAACCGCAACAGCACCACAAGACAAGAAAGGGAGGAAGGAAGGAAAAGAAAGGAAGGAGGAAAGAAAAAGAAAAGTTTAGGGGCCTATGGTTAAGAAGAAAACTAGAAAACTGTTGAACTAAAGGAACTTTTAAGGCTGTTCTTGGTCAGTTTTTGCATGGACTGCAATTTTCCAGTCAGTTCAATAAATACCAAGGAGTGTGGTTGCTGGTTTAGACAGCAGGAGTGTCTTAAGTGTTGCAAGAAACTGCCAAGTTATCCTCCATAAGGGCTGAACCATTTTGCATTCCCACTAGCAAGAATGAGAGTTCTTGCTGCTTTACTGTGCCCTGTTTTGTAAAGTAGGTATGCAGCAGGTGTTTTTCTAAACAGATGTAATCTTTCAGTTTACCAGGCTCTGTTAGATCCTTCATGCATGCTCATTATTAATCCTCCTTGCCCCTTTCTCCATTCCTCCCTCTAAGAATCAGTAATCCATTTTCTGTCACTGTAGCTTGACTGTTCCTGGATATTTCACATGCATGGGATCAAAGTGTCATGTTTTAGAGGTTCAACCATGGTGTGTACTGTATATGGCACCCCAATTCTTTTTACTACTGTATAGCTTGCCGATGCATGTGTGTACCACATTTTGCCCATCCACTTGCTGTCTGATGGACGTTTACATTTGTTTTCAATTCTTTGGTATTACAAATAACGTTGCTAAGAGTGTCGATGTGTAAGCCTATGTGCACATGTATTTTCATTTTTCTTGGGTATCTAAGAGTGAAATTACTGGATCACATGGTAAACTCATGCTTTACTCTTTAAGAAATCGGCAAACTGTTTTCTAAAGCAGTTGTGCCATTTTATAATCCCTTTATCAAGGAATGGGAGTTTCTGGTCTCACTAACATGTATTACTGGTCTTTTTTATTAAAGCCATCAGTGGGTATGAAATGCTGTTTCATTGTTGTTTTAATTTGCATCTCTCTAATGACCAGTGATGCTGAGCATTTTTTTTTTAAATTAAAGATATCTGTTGTAGAAAATTGAAAATGTGTAGAAAAATCAAGGGAAAAGTAAAACTTCCTTGTATTTTCACAACCAAATATAACCATTGTTACTGTTTGATGTGTTTTATTTCTAGGCATATGTGTGTGTCTTTTATTTCTTTAACAAAATTAGGATACTACTACATATGCTTCTTGGAAAATTGTTTTTTCCCCCTGTATATTTATTTTTTCTTACCATTAGAGATTCTTTTTATAACTCTCATTTTAACATTTCCCTCCAAAATGTGATCATCTGAGTCATTTTTATCAATGAAAATTTTATGGAATCCCTGTGTGCAAAGTAGAAAGCAGAGATTCTCTGAACAGAGGCTGGATGGAGTGGGTCCTACTTAGAAAATCATTTGCCTCTTTCGTGCTTCTAAAGGCCACTTTTCCAGCTGCTCTTACACAGTAATCTTAATGGCTAAAACTCATTCGCTGCTGTTAAATGTTGAGACTACAAAGCAGTTAAGCAAATAGAAACGAGCCTGCTGACATTTGAATCTCAGCTCTACCACTTATTAAGCTGTGTAGTCCTAGGTGCACTTCCCTTGGTCTTACTGTCTTTGTTTATAAAATGGGAATATAATAGTGCCCATGCCCATAGCAGCTCTATAGGGGCATCTGTGCATGATGACAATGATTGTGTTTACCTCAAGTCTGAGTTATTTACCTTCATATTGATATAACATAAAATGTAAGATGGACAAGTTTTAAAAAGTGTGTTTTGGCAAACATTTTGTTGTTTTGGATAGGTGACATGAACTGGTCTGTGGGGATAGTTGAGAGGCAGAGAGAGAGAGAGAGAGAGAGAGAGAGAGAGAGAGAGAGAGACAGACAGACAGACACACACAGAGAGAGAGAGAGAGAGAGAGAGAGAGAGAGACAATATGCTTCTACTGTACCCTAATATTCAGGTATGATATGAAGTGTTGGGAGATTTACCTTTAGTATCACAATGATTTCCGAAAAGGTATTTTTTTGATGATTTTTGTGAAACATGAGAGATTGCAAGAAAAGAAGATCCAAATGTTTCAATTCAGAAAAGATTTTAAAAATGTTTTTTCTGTTTTGTTTTGAGGATAATTTGCCCCAGAACACCCTGATGCCACTACAGTACTCAAAAAAAAAATTTTTTTTAGAGAAGGGTTTCCTTCCAAAGGAGATTTTAATGCCAACATGTATGACTTGGAAAGATCTCGCTGTTACAATGATGTTTTCTTATCTTTTCATTCCTCTTTTAAACCATACATGCATGTTCCTTACATTGCTTTTTCCTTTGTTTTCTGAGATGCTTTTTTTTCACCAAGTATTTGTCGATGAAATGAATGAATGACTTTTAAAGATTTTAAATCTGTTTGTATGTACTAGCAAAATAATTTATTGACTATGTCATGTAACTATCTGGTTAGTATTGACATAGCTGATATGCACATAAATTTAAACTGCAATAGGAAGATTTCAGTAGTGCTATTTTAGCAGAACACAGGGCTGATGTTTCAAAGCCTCAAAAAACCTCCCATGTTCATGAATTGACAGAATTAATGGCGGAGATTTTCTTGTGTTCCATAATCTCTTTCTTCTCTCTTTTAGTTGTATCTTTTACTGCGCAGAAACATTTTAATTGGATGTCATTCAATTTATTGATTCTTGTTATTAATTCTTGTGCTAGAAAAGTCCTGTTCAGGAGTGTTTGCCCGTATTTATGGCTTCAAATAATTCTACTACAGTTTTTCTTACAGCAATTTTAAGCTTTCAAGTCTTATATCTGAATCTTTGACACATTTTGAATTTATTTTTTACAGGGTGAGAGATAAGGATCTGCTTTTAGTCTTCAACAAGTGAATAACCAGTTTTCCTATTGCTATTTGTTAAAGAGGTTGTCTTTTTTCTTCAATGAATATTTTGGATCCTTTGTTCAGAATCAGGTGGGTATAGTTGTGTGAGTTTGTTTCTATGTCCTCTGTTCTATACCATTGGTCTGTCTATTTTTGTGCCAGTACCGTACTGTTTCTGTCATTATCGCTTTGTAGTTGTTATAGTGTGGTCAGAGGTCCCGCACTTAAGCCTCATGTAATCATGGATGGGGCTGAGTCTAGCATTTGTGATTAGTTTGTTGTCTGGTGCTGGGATGGGTGATATGAGTGTTGTACCCACCCAGGGGTGGAGCCAACATGCAGTGTAAGATTGGGAAGAAGGCGTGTCTTCCCTCTCTCCCCAGTTCACGCTGGCTGTTTGCAGTGGTGATAAACAGCTGCCCCCCAGCCATACCACCCTGCCTTGCAGCCAGTTGAGTATGGACTGAAACCTCCAATATTGAAAGAAATAAAGCTTTCCTTCCCTAATTTTTGGTGTCAGGTATTTTGTCTCAGCAATGAGAGAAAAATAACAAAGACAGCAGTATAACTTGAAATTAAGTATTTTAATTCTTCCTATCTTGCATTTTTTTGCTTTGGATTTTTTTCAGTTATTCTGTGATTTTTGTGTTTCCATATGAATTTTAGAATTTTTTTTCTAGTTCTGTGAAGAATGCCTTTGGTATTTTGATGGGGATTGAATTGAATCTGTGAATAACTTTGTTAATAAGTTCATTTTAGCAACATTGATTCTGTCAATCCATGAACATGGGAAGGCTTTCCGTCTTCTGGTTCCTTTTTCAATCTCTTTCTTAGCATTCTAAAGTTTTCATTGTAGAGGCCTTTCACCACCTTGGTTAGACTGATCCCTAGGTACTTTTATTTTGTGAAGCTATTGTAAGTGGAAGTATTTTCCTGATTTCTTTCTCAGCTAGTCCCTTCTTGGTGTATAGAAAATTTATCAATTTTCTACAATGTTGATTTAAAATCCTCTCCACTGAGGAATGGATAAAAAAGTTGTGATATTTCTATGTGATGGAATACTACTCAGCTATAAAGAACAACAAATCAGACATTTTTGCCCTCAAATGGATGAGTGCTGAAGATGTGCTTCTCAGTGAACTGAATAAGTCACATATACGTGACTATTGCATTGTTGCACTGGTGTGATAAACTGAAACAAAACCTATGTATATATAAAAATTAGTTGGGACAGTTAGAGAAAGAGAAATAGGGATTGTTTATTATTTGATATTTGGATCCAAGTTTGCTTTTTGAATTACATTTTTTTGTTTCTGCTTGAAAAAAATAGGTCTTGAAATCTTTAATTTCTCTGTAATGTTTTCTAGTTTTCTGTATATAGGTCGTGTAAATTTTCTGATGAGATTTATCACTATGTCATATATTGATGCTCTTGTAAAAAGTTTGTTTTGTTTTTGTTTTTCACAGTTAAATATAGTTGCTTTTTAATAAAAAAAGGAAAAAATCCTGCTATTTTGTTGAATTTGTTTATGAACTCTGAAAGTCTTGTGGAGTCTTCATGGTCTTCTGAGAACTATATAGAATCGTATCATCTGCAAACAAGTATAATTTGACTTTTTCTTTTCCTATTTGTATCTCTTTTATTTTGTTCTCTTATCTAATTTCTCTAGCTAAAATTTCAAAACTATATTGAGTAAGACTGGTGGAAGTGGACATATTTATCTCTTTCCTGATTTTAGAGGAAATGCTTTTAGATTTTCCCCATTCTGAAAGATGTTGACTATGGGGTTTTTGTTGTATATGGACTTTACTATCTAGAAGAGTGATCTTCCAATACCTAGTTTCTTTAGGACTTTTATCACAAGAGGATATTGAATTTTGTAAAAGGCCTTTTCTGTTTCAACTGAGATGATTATGTAGTTATCCTTGATTCTATTGATATTATGTATTATGTTGATTGATTTGCATATGTTGGACCATTCTTGCATCTCTGGAATGAAACCAACTTGATCATAGTACATGATTTTTTCATGTGTTGTTGAATTTGGTTTGAAAGTATTTTATTAAGGATTTTTGCATATATGTTTATTGAAGATATTGCTCTCTCTATGTCTCTTTCTCTGTCTCTCTGTCTCTGTCTCTCTGTCTCCGTCTTTGTCTCTGTCTCTGTCTCTGTCTCTCTCTCTTCGTTGCGCCCTTGCTCTCTTTTGGTATCAGAGCCATGCTGGTCTTGTACAACGAGTCTGGAAGTATTCCTTCTCTCTCTATTTCATGGAATAGTTTGGGGACCATTGATGGTGGTTCCTCTTCAAAGATTTGGTGAAATTCAGTAGCGAATCCATCTGGTCCTGGGCTTTTCTTTGTCTTTGCATCCTCTTAGGTTAGTTTTAGTAGGTCATACGCATATAGAAATTTATGCACTTCTAAATTCTCTAATTTATTAGAATATAGGTTTTCAAAGTAGTTTGCAATAATCTTTTGGATTGATCTGTTATAATATTTCCTTTTTCCTCTCTAGTTGTTTCTATTTGTATCTTATTTCTCCTTCTTTTGGTTAGTTTGGCTAAGGGTTTACCAATCTTGTTTCTCTTTTCAAAGAATCAGATTTTTGTTTAATTGATTCCCCGTGTGGTTTTTTTAGTTTTTATCTTATGAATTTCAGTTCTAATCTTCATTATTTTTCCTTATGTTGTTTTTGATTTTGACTTGTTCTTGTTCTTCAAAGACTCTGAGATGCAGCATTAGGACATTTGAGATTTCTCCAATTTTTTTTTGGTGTAGGTACTCATAACTATAAACTTCCCTCTTAGTACTGCCTTTGTAATATCCCAGAGATGCTGCTATGTTATATTTTCACTTATTCATTTTATCTAGGAATTTTTAAATTTCCTATCTGATTTCTCCAATGACCTACTGATTATTAAAATGTGAATTGTTCAGTCCACATGTGTTTGTATAGTTGTTGTTTCTTTTCTGTTCATTTCTAATTACATTCCATCATGATCTGGTAAAATGCAAGAAATTATTTCAATTTTTTGTATTTGTTAAGGCTTGCTTTATGGCCTAAAGTAATGTATTCTGGATAACATTTCATGAGCTGCTGAGGAGAATGTGTATTCTGCAGTCATTGGATAGAATATTTTATAGATATCAATTAAGCTTATTTGGTCTATGATATAGTTTGACTCAGATATTTCTTTGTTGGTTTTCTTTTTTTTTTTGGTCTGAATGACCTATATATTGGTCAAAGCAGAGTATCGGGGACCACTATTATTGGGACTTAAGTGTTCTTTTATGTTAAATAGTGTTTCTTTTATGAAATTGGACACATTGACATTTGGTACAACTGTTGTATCTTCTGGGTGCATTATTACTTTTACCACTATGTAGTGGATGCTTGTTTTATCTGACTAGTTTTACCTTGAGGTCTGCCTTGTCAGATATATGAATTGCTACTTCTGCATGGTTTCAGTTACTGATGAATTATGGACATTTGGAGGAGTAATCTTGCCTTTTTTCCCCCCACTTTTTGTGTTTCTATAATGTGATTTGTTCATCTGTTGGAATGGCTATCTCTTCCACTTTTATTTGAGGGCCATTTTAGTGTCTAGTCTCCTTTTTGAGGACTTGATCCCCAGCACTACTCAGAGAGGAGAAGAAAAACTGAAGCAATGTGGGTGACACAAACAATATACTGACGTAGGGTGAAAACCAATAACCGTACTAATATGAACAATGGAAATCACTAATAATAATGCAGAATAAAGGAAAGGTTAAAAGTTCATAAAAGTTCATAGTAACATTAATAGAAAATGAGGAGGGGAGGAAAAGGGGAAAAATGGAAGAAGTACAGTTGCTGTTTCTCAGCTGTCTCAGTGCTTGGTCTTGGATTGGCTGTAATTTGCTCCCTACCTCCGCTCTGCCATCTTGAAGCTCTCTCTAGGTCCCTTGTAAGGCCACTCACACCAGGGTTTCTAGCTTTGTCCTAATTCTTTCTGCCTATCTGTTACTCTGATCGGCACCATCCAGGCTGAGAACTCACATGAGAGATGGAGTGTCCCAATTAGGTACCTATTGTTGGGAGACAAATGATACTAACCCAAGTTCCTTAAAATATTTATTACCTCACTATTTCTGTGGGTCAGGAATCCAGGATCTGCTTAGCTGTGTGGTTCTCACCCTGACTTTCTCTGAGGTTGTAGTTGAGTGACTGACCAGGGCTGTGGTCATCTCGAGACCAGGGTTGTGGGGAGGAGCTGCTTCTAGTCTTTTCCATGGCTACTGATAGGTGTTGGTTCCCTGCTGCTTTGGTGTGAATGCTTTTGTTGCTCCAAATTTGTGTTGGGAATTTAATCTCAGAGGGAGGCTAAGGGGAGGTGTGTAGGTCATGAAGGTTCTACCTCATAAAAGGACTAATGTTGTTATAAAAAGGCTTTGTGAAAACGGGCTTACTCTTTTCTGCTTCTCTGCCATGTGAGGCCACAGTGTTTCTCTCTCTGCATCTTTCCAGGTGTCATCTTGGAAGTAGAGACATCACCAGACCCTGGCTTTCTGGTGATTGATTTTACAGCTCAGCCTCCAAAACTGTGAGAACTAAGTTTCTGTTTTTTTTCTTTTTAAATAAATTGCTCAATCAATAGTATTCTTTAAAAAATTTAACATACATTATTAATTATATGGGGTTCAGTGTGATATTTCCATTTGTGCATACAGGATGCACCGGTCAAATTCAATCACTCTTTTCTACCCTCACCATGCACCTTTCCCAATCCTTAATCATTATTCTTCTACTCTCAGGTTAACTTTTAAAGCTTCTGTAGGAGAGAAAATATATGATCCTTGTTTTTCATTGTCTGGGCTAGTTTCTTCCACTCAGCTGCAAATGACAGTATTTTACTGTTTATGGCCAAATAACTCTCCACTGTGTATACATACCATGTTTTTGTGGTTTTCTGTGCTAGCAGCAGCAGGTAGACTAAGGTGCTTGCTGTGTGTACATCTACAGAAGCTGGGTGTTTTCATGATATGGTGGCTGGTTTCCCCCAGAACAAGTAATGAGAGAGGGAGACCAAGAATTGGTGTGTGAGGAACACCAAGTCAGAGGACAAGAGAAGTGGAATAAGCATCAATTAAGCATCAATTTGAGAGGAGTATTAGACAATTGTGGGCATATCTTTAAAACCATCCTGAAGTCCTTGTAGTGGTTTGGGATAGAATGTAAGTTATTAGGCTATTATTTCATTCTTAGCATGCATAGCAAAGCTATTGATTTTTAGGTATGCATTTTGTAGTTAGCCAGTTTACTAAACTTTTATTAGATCAAAAGATTTTCAGTGAATTCTCTTAGGGTTTTGCAGGTATAAATTTTCACCAAAATTTATACTTCTTCCTCTTATCATTTTTCCAATCACTGGCCTGAATTGCCCAAATAATAATAAATAATAAACATACACATTGGTGGTGTTAGAGGGCATGCTTCTTTTATTCTACACTTTAATGGAAATGTCTTCAGTACTTCCAAACAAGGATGCTATTGGCTGCTTTTGGTTTATTAAGTTAAGGAAGCACCTTTATTGTGGGAATTTACTATGCACTTTTAGTGTGTCTTAACTTCTGGAACTTGGTTTCATTGTAAAGTTTTAGGCATTGCACACTCTTGGATTTTCTGAGACTTCAAATGAAGAATTCCAGACTAGAGTCCTAGCACCCGGCTAGGCTCCAGGTTGCCTCGAAGGTCAGACAGGAAGATTCTGACATTTTGCTTTGACTTAATTGCTTACAGGTTTTTGTTCTAATCTTCTGTCCCATTCCCCTCCCCACTCAAAGACCTTATCCTGTTCTGTTTACTGCCCCTGAAAACTTAGTGCTAAGAAAAAAAAGTACAGAATCGTATGGGTGGAGGACTGCTCTTGTCTCAGTTGAGATGCATTAGATGGGGTCACCCACAGCTGGGCCCCACCCATCCCCACTTTCTCTTCCTGGGAGGAAGTTGGGTGCACTTGCTGCTTTGCTTTGGAAGTGGTTTGTCCCCTAAGGCCTTATGTGATAGGAGCTTGGTACCAGTGTGGTGATGTTAGGAGGTGGGCGGACCTTTAAGATATGGAGCCTAGAGGGAAGTCATTAGATCACAAGGATCATTACTCGTTTGTTTGAGGCCCTGTCTCCAAGGGCCAGGCTGGTTGTGAACTCACTATGTAGCCAGGCTGGCCTCAAACTTGGGTGATCATCTTGTCTCAGCTTCCCGAGTGTTGGGATTGTGGGCGTGTATCACCACGCTCGGTGGAAGTCATGTCTCTTGGAAGAAGTTAAAGGAGTTTTCATGGGACTCCGAGTTAGTTCTTGAGAGAGTAAGACTGGTTCTCCCCCTCACTCTGGCTTCCAGGCTCACTGTGTGATCTTCTCTTGCCTGTGTTCCTGCCATTCTGATACTGTCTGCCTTAAGGTCCTCGCTAGAGCTGAACCTCTAGAACTGTGAGCTGAACAAGTCTTACTTTTCTTTCTTTCTTTCTTTCTTTCTTTCTTTCTTTCTTTCTTTCTTTCTTTTTCTTTCTTTCTTTCTTCAGAGACAGAGTCTTACTATGTAGTTCAGGTTGGCCTTGAACTCATTGTGAGGCCAGGCTGACCTTGAACTCATGGCTATCCTCCTGCTTCAGCCTCCCAAGTGCTGGGATTATAGGCATGAGTCACCGTGCCCAGCCAGCTCTGTAAACCTCTTTTCTTTATAAAATACCCAGCCTTAGTTATTCCATTATAGTAACAGAAAGCATTTCCTGCCCTCATGAGAGGTTCCTTCTACCTTTGGATACTCTGAAGACTGCAGTGCAGTATTCAGGGGAGCCTGTGCGGGTGACTTTTCCTACAAACCTCCCCTCCCCTCTCCTCCCCTCCCCTCCTGTCCTCTTCTTTCCCTTCTGCTCCCTTCCTCTTCTCATGTCTCTCTGTCTTCTCTTCCCTTTTCTTATAGCACTGCAGATTGAATCTAGGGCCTTTGCACTGAGCTACATCTGCAACCTCTTTTAAAAAAAATTTTTTTTTTTTTGAAACAAAGTCTCACTAAATTGTTAGGTTGCCCAGACTGAATTCATACCTGTGATCCTTCTATCTCAGCCTCCCAGATTGCTGGGATTGCAGGACTGTGCCACCATCCCTAGGTCTGCAAATCATTTCTCCATATTTACTGGTGGGAAACTGAGTATCCCTTCATGGAGACTGTCTGTATCTTACCCACCCTGTCTACCATGTTCAACCCTCCCTCGTCTCACGGTGATCTCTTTTTTGGTGATTCAGGGGAAAACTGATCTGAACAGCTGGGTAAAGTGATGCATGTGACCGTCTCAGTTAAGGGATGACATTTAGTTTCACCTCTCAAAGCACCGACCAGCAACATCAGCCTTCCCTGGAGATGGGTGAGAAATGAGACCCTCAGGACCCATCCAGACCTGCAGAATCAGAATCTGCATTCACACAAGATTCACAGGTGACTTCCATGCATATTAAGGTTTGAGAAGAGCTAGTCTAAAGCATCTGGGGCTGCAGATTTAATCCTCTAGAGAGCTTTCAAAGAATCACACAGCTTAGGCCACATCCTGGACTAGTGGCTTTCCCCCAGGTCGAGCCCCCGCCCCAACCTTTCAACATTTACCAGTGCCTGGAGGAAGTTCCGGCTGTCACGCCTGGGTTGCAGGTGCTATTGGCATCCAAGGATGCGAGCAGTCTTCTTTCAGTGCATAGTCAGAAGCTCAAAACCAAAACCAAAGAATACCATCTGGTCTAAGAATGTCAACAATACCAAAGTTGTGAAACTCCATGCAAGAATTTCTGGGGTCCTGGAGTCAATCACTTCCTTGGGTTTCCTGACATTGGAAGTCTCCTGGACCCCTTGTTGATTGCAGAGCTCAGCAGGCCCTGCCATGGAAGATCCTGAATCAACGACTCTGGAACAGGCTGAAATTCAGGTTTTACATGTGCCCCAGGTGCTGCTTATCACTAGGCAAGTTTGGAAACTCTGTCTTTTCTTATTTTAAAAAGCAAAACAGAAAAAAGAGTAGAAATAATACAGAATTTGAAAAAAAAACAGTAAGAAATCAACTGTAGTTAATATAAAGCATATTGGTATCTTAGAAGTAGTTGTTCAAGTTACCAGATCTAGGAATACAAATGAACAGACAATCAAACAATGACAACACAAGCTATTCTTTTTGATGAACTAACAGATAATTAGTAGTTTAGTGATCTATCTTGCACACTTATGCATACATAGAGTTATATGTGTATACCTACATACATATAATCTTTTCCTTTCTTCCATTTATCCTTCCCCCATCCCAGTTGTTCTTTCCTTTTAAGCACTCTCTTTCCCTTTTGTTATTACAATATCTATTGTACATTTTGGATCTTATTACTATTTCAGTCTTTGATTATTATTGTTTATTTTTTACACTAGGAAGACAATACAGTATTTACAATGTGAGTCTGATTTATTTCACTTATGAGTCTAGTCTCAAGTTGTCTCCATTTACCTATAAAAGTCTCAAGATCATCCTTTCTTATAGCTGCATAATATTCCATTGTATAAAAATGACACATCTTTTTTATCCATTCTGTGGTTGATGGGCATTTTGCTTGTTTCCAAGATTTAGCTATTACAGATTGCGCTGCTACAAACATGGGTGCACATATATCACTGTGACAGGACATTTTCAATTTTTCTGGGAAAATACCCAGAAGGTGAATAGCTGCATTGAATGGGACTTCCAATTCCAGTTTTTTGAGGAATCTCCATACTGATTTCCACAGTGGCTGCACCAGTCTAGTCTCCCAGCAACAGTGGAGAAGGGTTCCTTTTTCCCTACAATCCCGCCAACGTTTGTTATCAGTAGATTTCTTGACGGCAGCCATTCTTTCTGAAGTGAGATGAAACCTCAATGTTGTTTTAATTTTCATTTCTTGAATGACCTGTGATGTTGAGAATTTCTTCATCTATTTATTTGCCATTTGTATTTCTTCATCTGAGAAGTGCGTGGCCATCTCAGATGCCCTATTTTGGATTGCACCTTTGAATTTGGGAGGCCTGATGTTTTTCAATTCTTTATATGTTCTGGATATCAGTCCTTTGTCTGAGGGACAGCTGGCTAACCTTATTTCCCATTCTGTGAGTTTTCTTTTCACTTTGTTGGTGATTTCTTTTGAAGTGCAAAAACTTTTTAATGAGATCCCAGTTGTTGATTCATTGAAGTACTTCCTGTGCAGTTTGCATTTTGTTCATGAACTCTTTGCCTACCTCTATGTCTTCAATATTCAGTAAATTTAGTGTTTCTCTTTTAATATTTAGATGTTTGATTCATTTTGACTTTAGTTTAGTGCCTGGTAATAGACATGGGTCTAGTTTTTCAGTCTTCGGCATGTGGAAAGTCAATTTTTCCAGCACCACTTACTAGAGGCTATCTTTCTTCCAGTGGACACGTTTAGGCCCTTTGTCAAATAGAAGGTGACTGAGTGTCTTTGTAGTTGTGTTTGCATCTTCTAATCTGTTCCACTGATCCTCAGGTCTATTTTTTTTTTGCCAGTACCATGCTGATTTTATCACTGTACCTTTCTAGTACAATTTCAAGTCAGGAATTGAGATGCCTCCTGCCTTGATTTTGTTGCCTAGAATTGCCTTTGTTATTCTAGGTCTCTTCTGTTTTCAAATGAAATTTAGCAATGTTTTCTCTAGATGTGTAAGGTATGGTAATGATATTTTGATTGGGATTGCATTAGATCTGTATAACAGTTTTGGGAGTATGGCCATTTTCACAATGTTGGTTCTCCCTAACCAAGAGCAAAGGTTATCTTGCATTTTCTAACATTCTCTTTAATCTCCTTTTTTAGAGTACTATAGCTTTCAGCATATAGGTCTTTTACATCCTTTCTTAGGTTGATTCCTAAGTATTTCATTTTTTTGGATGCTACTGTGAAAGGTTTCATTTCCATAATTTCTCTCTCAGTGAGTTTATTGTTTGTGTACAGGAATGCTATTGATTTTTGAGTGTTGACTTTGTATCTGGCTACACTGCTGAATTTGTTTATTAAGTCTAGTAGTCTTTTGATGGAGTTTTTAGGGTCTCCTATGTAGAGCATTATGTCATCTGCAAATAATGATAATTTAACTTCTTTCTTTCTTATCCTTATTCCTTATATTTCTCTCTTGTCTGATTGCTCTGGCCAATGTTTCCAGAATTCTATTGAATAGGAGTGGTGATAGTGGACATCCTTGTTTCATTCCTGATTTTAGAGTGAAAGTTTTCAGTTTTTGTCCATTTAGTATAATGTTGGCTGTTGGTTTGTCATAGGTGGCTTTTATCAGTTTGAGGTAGATACCATCTATTCCGAGTTTCTGTAGGGTTGGACTTTATCAAAAACTTTTTTCTGTGTCTATTGAGATGGTCATGTGATTTTTGTCTTTGGCTCTGTTGTTGTGGTATATTACATTTATTGATTTGTGAATGTTAAGCCATCTCTGCATTCACAGGATTAAACCCCACTTGGTTCTGATGTATAATCTTCTTGATGATTTGCTGCATTCTATTTGCCAGTATTTTATTGAGAATCTTTGCATCAATGCTCATTAGGGAGACTGATCTATAGTTCTCCTTTTTTGTTGGGTCTTTCTCTGGTTTTGGTATCAGTATAATACTTGTCTCCAGGAGTGAGTTAGGGAAGATTTCTTCCCTTTCAATTTCATTGAAGAGTTTGAGAAATATTAGCCTTAAATCTTCTCTAAATTTCTTGTAAAATTCAGCTGCGAATCTATTAGGACCTGGGCTTTTCTTTGTTGGTAAGTTTTTAATCACATTTTCAATTTCAGTAGCTGATATTGGGTTATTCAAAATTGTTTTATCTTCTTGATTCAACTTTGGTAATACATACATTTCTAGGAATTTTTTCATTTCCTTTGTGTTTTCCACCCTATATAAGTAAAGAACTTCAAAGTAGGTATTCATGATCTTCTGAATTTCCATGGAATCTGTAGCAATTTCTCCCTTTTCATTCCTTATTGCATGAATTTGAGTTTTTTCTTTCTTTTTTTGATAAGGTTGCTTAGAGGTTTATCAACTTTGTTTATTCTCTCAAAGAACCAGCTCTTTGGTTCATTAATTCTTTGTGTTGTTTCCTTAGTCTAAATTGCATTAATTTCTGCCCTGATCTTTATAATTTCCTCTCTTCTATGAGCTTTGGGTTTGACTTGCTCTTCTTTTTCTAGAAGCTTGAGGTGTAGCATTAGGTTTTTTATTTGTGCTCATTCTGTTTTCTTGATGCGACAATTTATTGCTATATATTTCCCTCTTAGGACCACTTTCATTGCCTGCCACAAGTTTTGGTACGTAGTATCTGCATTTTCATTGAATTTTAGGTATTGCTTAATTTCTTCTTTAATTTAATTTGTAACCCATTGGTTGTTCAAGAGTTGTTATTTAATTTCCATTTGTTTACAGAAGTTTTGCAGTTTCTTTTGTCATTAATTTCAAATTTCAGTGCACTATGATCAGATAATGTGCATGGGATAATTTCAGTCCCTTTGCATTTACTGAAGTATGTTCTATGGGCTAATATGTGGTCTATTTTAGAGAATGTCCCATGTGCACCTTAGAAGTGTATTCTGATGTTGTTGAGTGGAATACTCTGTAGACAACTACTAAATCCATTTGTTCATAGGTTTGATTCAGTTCTGTTGTTTCTTTGTTGACTTTTTGCCTAGTTGATCTATCTCCTTGTGACAATGGGGTGTTAAGGTTCCCTGTTACAACTGTGTTATTGCATATTTGGTTTTTCATGTCTTAGTATTTATCTTATACAGTTGGGTGCTTCTGTATTTGGTGCATATATATTTATGATTGTTTATCTCTTCCTCTTGAATTTTTCCCCTAACAAGTATGTAGTGGCCTTCTTTATCTCCTTTGACCATTTTTGGTTTGAAGTTTACAGTCTGCAAACAGAATAGCTATCCCTGTTTTTTTCTGGGTCCCTCTCACATGGAATATTGTTTTTTATCCTTTGGTTTTCAGTCTATTAGCTTCCTTTTGAGTCAGATATGTTTCTGCTATGCAGCACATTGTTGTGTTCTGTTTCTTGATCCATACTGTGAGGTTATTTCTTTTAATAGGTGAATTGAGGCCATTTACATTGATGAATATAATTGATATGTACTGGCTTAAATTTGTCATGTTATTTTCCTGTTGTTGGTTTCCTGCTTTTCCCCCTCATTTAATTGCTTCCCATGCCTGGTGGTTTCTTTCTGTTGTTGTGGGAATTGAAGTAATTTTTGTCTCTCTCTAGTATATCTTTAAGTATTCTTTCTAGGGTTGGCTTGGTGGACACGAATTTCTTCAGTTCATTGTCATGGAAGTATCTTATTTCTCCAGTGATTTTGAAAGAAAGTTTTGCAGTGTGCATCAATCTGGGTTGAAAGTTGTTTTCTTTCAGGGCTTGTAATACCTCACTCCAAGCTTGTCTTAACTTGAGGTCTTGTGCTGAACAGTCTGCTGTGATTCTAATAAACTTTCCTTGATAGGTGAGTTGCACCTTTTCTCTAACAGCTTTTAGTATTCTGCTTTTATGCTGAATTTCTGAGATCTTAATTATTATATGTCTGGGTGTAGATTTATTTTGGTTATGACTGTTTGGCATTCTATATGCCTCACATCTGTGTATCCTGTTCTTTTCCCATGTTTGGGAAATTTTTTGCTATTACTTCTGTGAATAGTTTTTTTTAAGTCATTTGCATTGACTCCTGCATTTTTATTGATGCCTATCAGTTTTATATTGCTTCTCTTTGCATCATCTTGAAGCTGTTGAATTGCTATTTCATGCACCCTTGTTATTTTTAAACGTTCTTTCCTTTCATAATCACTAGCTGCAATTCTGTCTTCGAGGTCACAAAGTCTATCCTCAGCTTCATTCAAATGGTTTTGCCAGCTTTCAGTAGAGTTCTTTATTTCCTGGATATCTCTTTGAATTTGTTTCATACATTCTATTTCTTTCCTAGATTGTTCATTCAAGGTTTCCATTATTTTCTCATGCTCTTGTACTTTTTTTATCTATGTTTTCTCTAGCTATGCTGAGTAATTGCTTTATTAAGGTTGTCATTTCTTTCTTTACATGAGAGATTATTTCTAATCTGATTTTCTCAATAGTCTCATGGATTTGTTTCTTTATTTCACTTGCTATCTTTTCAGAAATTTCAGGTGTATGACTTTTAATGTCCTCTATGTCAGTGTCTCCTGTACTTGTTCCTGATGCACTGGATGTTTGAAATTGCATTTTGCTTTTTTGTTTTGTCATTTTCACCTCTTGGGTTAATATTTTGGTCTTTCTAATCCCACTAGTCTCAGTTGACTGTTGTTTGTGTTTTAGGGTCTTAGTGTATTTGTAATGTGTGTCTAATTACTGGGTCCCACAATGAAGGGGAGGGACCAGTCACCTGAATTCCTCCTGCAGGTCCTGTTGGGTGAGTCTTATATTCTCCCTAGGCTGACTAGCCTAGGAGTATCAATGTAAGCCAACCCTTAGCTCATATTGTTACTGTGACTTTAGGCTGTTCCAGGCTGCCAGATTTACCTGGCTATATTGTCAGTTGGGACCCTGCTGTGTCACTGGGGCCCTTTCAAGTTCCTCTGAGTTGAGAACAGCCTTGTCTGTGCCCTCCTCAACCCACGCAGTGGAAAAAAGACTCACCCACACACTTGCCGGGCTTGCCAAAGTCCTACAACTGGACGGGAGGGTTTGTTGCTGCTCCTGTTGATCCACTGAGGTCCTCTATTTGAGAGGAAACTCATCACACTGTCACAGGCCCGTTGAGGTCCTCTGTGTGTGTGATGGGTTGCTGAGGCTTTCATCAGCCCAACAGGATTCTGCAAGTGGTGGACGGGTTGCTAATGGTCCCTGGGCTGTTGAGGTCTCTGGGGTGGAGTGGGAGGTGCTGCCGAGGATCTGCTGGCTGCAGAAGTCTCTAGGGTGGAGGGGGAGTTGCTCTGGAAACTCTTAATACAGGGGTCAGAGTGGCACAGAGGCTGGTTTCTAAGTCAGTTTAGCAAATCTATCCCTCGAGATGTGCTAAGGCAGGGTGTAACATGGAGCTGTGATCTGGGATTTAGCCATGTCTTCCTCCTTGGGACCAGAGTGCATGAAGAACTCAGTGCACCTGTTTCCCACTGAGCAGTGGGACCTCACCTGCATACTGGCTCTTTCAGAATCTCCAGTTCGGTCTATTTCTGTGTGTGTTCTTGGGTGTTGGGTGGTATCTATATGCTAACATTTTGTTCACTTGTAAAACACTCACCGTAGCTTTACCTCAAATGGTTTCAGGGGCATCAGGTACATGACAGAGACGAAAATATGACCATGTTTAAGCATTTGCAGTCTTGACCCCTCTGAGGCCTCCCTGAAGGATTTCAAAATCACTTACCGCAGTCTTGCTCTTGATTGTTATTTTGGTGACTGGGGCAAAGGGCGGGAAGAAGGAGGAGGGTAAAGAGATGCTATGTTGATTCACCAAGAGTGGAAGCAGGGAGAGACCATGGGCATGAGCAGAAACGAAGACTTATTTTTCAGTGGGTTTCGTTTTTGGATTATAGTTTGGAAGCTTGGTTTGGAATGTAACGCTGTAACATGTCCACGAGAGGGCCCTTCTGTGCTCACAATTTAGGTGGTCTTCTGAGCAATTCTTGGTCCAAAAGGCCCAGTGTCTTCTTAACTCAGATGTGCCCCTATGCAGGTAGATGGTGGACTGGAGCTCTGAATCTGAGGGGCTCAAGGACTGGCTATCAGAGCCTTTTTGATAGATATTGATAGGGTAAAGGGAGTGTTACAAAGAGCAGGGACATCAGAGCAAGTGGCTGAAACACCTCTGTGAACTTACAGTTATTCCCTTGGGTCTCGAGCAGTTCAGTTCCCCAATTGAGATCCCTGACCTTTTCATTTCTGAGAAGGCTTTGTTACAATGGAAGGATAGGGTTGTTAGTGATGGATACATCCTCCCACATATTACTCCAGCTATCTCTGCACACAGCATTTGCAATACTGGAGAGTGTTGGCTCTTGACAGAAAAGAAAACCAGAGCGCACCATCTGTACAAGGGCTTCTAGGAAACTTTCACTCCAGCAGTTCCCAGACGTTCAGATTGAAGTGGGACCACAAGGCCTTCAACACTTCGATCCAAACTGGAGACAGATTTATAAAAGGCAGCCTTGAAGATGCTGTGACTTTCTGATACATAGTGCTGCCATCTGGAATATGTCACCAGCTTTTCAATAGCAGATGAAGAGGACCCACCCTTACCTCTGGAAACCTGGATCTCAGTTTATTTCGAAGACATCCTCAAATATGCTTTGGATCTGGACTTGACTGAAACACTAGGCAGGGAAATCATGAACTGACCATGACAGTTGCAATCCCGAGGACCTAGTTTTCTGAGGTCTTGATGAATTTCTGGTTAGATCTGTCTAAGCAAGACCTCTGAAGAGCACTACTCAAGGAATTGGCTTTCTTAAATTGAAAGTCTCCTATCTTCTACCCTACTAATCTGTACTTTCAAAAGATAATTTTTATTTTCCCATAGTCTTTGATCCTATAGTGGGCTTCCATAGGAGGAATGAGTGGTCGGGAGTTGAAACCCAGATACACTGCCATTTGTCCCCGAACCATACCAAACCTAACCCATTCCCTGTTAAAACAGGTGTCTACTATTCTACCATGTGGTAGCCATGGAGAGGCACCACCGGATTCACTTAAGGAAGACCTTGTCTCTGGCTGTCAGCTCCTTCGGGATCTATTACTGCATCTTGTCCGAAACAATCTCCATTAAGTGCCAGAAAGAGGTTAAAATATCAGGTGATATGAAGGCCATTTTGCTTAACTTGGATACTCCAAGGGGAAGTACTTGATCCCCACTTCCATGGGTAGTTTGATGACTTCCCTTGCCCAATTCTGATTTCTCTTTGTTCCTTTTCCAGTCACTGATCCTGAATGAATAACTTTTCAGTATCCGCTTTCTGCAGAATCTGACTTGCGATCCTACTACTCTGGGAGGCTGCAGGTTTCACTGCTTGCCTTTTTATTTTATTTTATGGAAAAAAAGTAAAACAAAATTTCATAACAAAATAAGGGGAGAATAACAATGCTTAATATATTACATGTTGTTATCTTTAAAGTTGATGATTTGTACCCTGTATCATAATTGCTCAGAGTATAAGATACGGGCATAAAAATTTCCCCAATTGATATTAGCACAAACTTTCCTTTTTAATGAACTAAGAGACACTAACAGTATAACTGACTTGCATTTTTTCCCTTTTCCCTATTGTCCTTTCCCCTTTCACTCACTCTAGTTTCTTTTTCCTTTTGAACAAATTCTTCCCATTTTACAGTATTTATTGTACAGTTTTAGAACTTATTTTCTCTTTCAATTTATCACACCAGGGAGACAACACAATGTTTACACGTGAGAGTCTGATTTATTTCACTTATGAGTATGGTCTCAAGTCCCATCCATTTGCCTATAAATATCTCAAGTTTATCCTTCTTTATGGCTGACTAGTACTCCATTGTTTAAAAACACCACATTTTTTTAATCTGTTCCTCGGTTGACAGGCGTTTGGGTTGTTTCCAAGATTTAGCTATTACAAATTGTGCTGCTATAAACATGGATACACATATATTGCTGTAATATGATATTTTTAATTCTTCTTGGAAGATACCCAGAAGGGAAATAGCTGGGTCAAATTGGACCTCTAATCCTAGCTATTTAAGGAATCTCCACACTGATTTCCACAGTGGTTGCATCAGTCTACACTCCCACCAACAATGGAGAAGTGTTCCTTTTTCCTGACAACCCTGCCAACATTTGTTATTGGTTGATTTCTTGATGACAGCCATTCTTTCTGGAGTGAGATGGAATCTCAGTGTAGTTTTAATTTGCACCTCTCAAATGACCAATGATGTTGAACATTTTTTCATGTATTTATTTGCCATTTGTATTTCTTTATCTGAGAAATCTGTATTCATCTCAGACACCCATTTTTTGATTGGGTCTTTGAATATGAGGGATCTGATTTTTTTCAATTCTTTGTATGTTCCATATAGAAGTCCTTTGTCTAAGGGACAATAGGTTAAATTTTTTTCCCAGTCTGTGAGTTTTCTTTTTCACTTTGTTGGTGATTTCTTTTGCTGTGCAAAAGCCTTTTAATAAGATGAGATCCCACTTGTTTCTTTGCAGTAGTTCTTGTGCAATTTGGGTTTTGTTCATGAACTCTCTACCTACACCTGTCTTCAAAATTTCTACCTACTTTCTCATCCAGTGATTTTAGTGTTTATGTTTTAATATTTAGATCTTTGACACATTTTGACTTTAGTTTAGTTCATGTTAGACATGGATCTAGTTTTAGTCCTCAGCATGTAGAGAGGCAGTTTTCCCAGCACCATTTATTAATGAGGCTATCTTTCTCTTCCAGTGAACATGTTTGGTTGGCCCCTTTATCAAAGATGAGGTGGCTTAGTGTCTTTACAGTTGTGTCTGCATCTTCTAATCTGTTCCACTGGTCTTCAGGTCTGTTTTTTTTTTTGTTTGTTTGTTTTGTTTTTTTTTGCTAGTGCCATGTTGATTTTATCGGAGTAGTTTTGTAGTCACTGCTTAGTTTTTGCCAAGGGATTCTGACTGATGTCTGCTTTCCATGGTGGTGGTGATAGTTTCTGGTGGCCAAAGTTACTTTGAAAGGGAAGGCATTTTCTTGTCATGACAGCACTCAATGGGGGCTATTGTCTGGTTATTGCTGTGGTTAGCCAAGGCAAACCTAGGGCTTCTTTTGATTATCAGTGGGCCAGTAGGCTTTCTGGAGCATTTTCCTAGTTTGAGAATATACCAGTATTGAGCTCCAGTTCATCTCTTTGATTGTGTTTTTAGCCCCTTTTCTGCTCTTTGTAATTTTCTTGGCCCACATCCTGTTTCTCTTTCCTTCTGCAAGATGTGTGTCATTTCAATTTGCAGTTTCAACGTGGGATGAAGAATTTTCAAGTAAATCTGGGTTTAGTGAGACAAATTAAAATCCAATTAAAGAAATAACATAGTGATCAGTGGAGTGTCTATGAGCCGTTGTTGGGGTTGGGGTGGGGATTGGTTTGAGCTCACAGAACAGTTGAAAATTACCCACAGGGGATGAACTCCACTGTGAAGGCTTAGAAAGCAATGCTGAAAATAGGGGGTAATTACAGGCGAGAATCTGCGACCTGCTAGATAGAGAAGATGTGAGGAACAGGTTGCAAGGGAAATGCATTTGATTAGAAAGCAGCTTAACCTCTCCAAGAAGCTTGAATTAAAAAAAAGAAGAAGAAAACTATTATGCTGCCACATAACCTCCTATGTGGCAAATGAGAGCCAGAATGTCAAAGTGAGTGTACTGGGTTGCCTGTTCTCACAGGGACCTTGAGCATTAAAGGGAGATTTACAACATGAATGGGGACTTTACTTGGTTCAGGGTGCTGTGCTAGGGGCTGGGGACACAAATGTGAATGAAGAACAGAGCTTGCTCCCAAGGGATTTGAGTTTAGTGGGAGAGGTGGCCAGGAGCATACTGATTTATGCTGCCTTTATCAGTTCTGGAGATAAGAAGTTCAAGATCATGGTGCCTGCATGGTCAGGTTCTGGTGAGGGCCCTCCTCTGGCTTATAGATGGCTGACTTCTTGCTATGTGCTTACATGGCAGAAGCAAGTTCTTGTAAAGGCACTAATCTCATTCATGAAGGCTTCATCCTCATGACATAATCATCTCCCCAAGACCCCACCTCCTAATACCTTCACTGGGTGTTGGTATTTTAACACATGAATGGGAGCAGCAAACATTCAGTCTATAATACAAGCTCCACCCCCTGCTCCCAGCGGGAGGATCCTTGAATGACTCAGGCTGAATTCTCTCTGGTGAGCCGGGTCTCCTGGTTACCTGTTGGGAAAAGTTGCTGCAGGTCAGACAGGAGGTTTGGAGTACTGGCTGTGGGGACAGAGAGACTGAAATGAAGAAGCAGGGTCAGAACTAAGGTGAGGCCATGAACCACCTCTCTGGGACAAAAATTTAAAGTGGCACCCAAAATTCTGATGTTTTCTTTGCCATAGCATTCTTTGAATTCTTTTTGATTTCAGAAATGTGGTGTGAAAATATTATTTACCTTGATCACTGAGTTTTTTTTTTGCACTACCTTACACCCTGTACCCAAGGCAAATCCCTGTGGCGTTTGTCCCCGGGTTGTCCCTGCAGATCCATCCTGATACTTTTGGGCTGAGAGGAGTTGCTATTCGGAGCTGAAGGGGCAGTTTGTACTGGATCTTGTGGGATTTGAGAAACAGGATGACTTGAGGCCCAGTGGTGAAGGGTGACAGGGACCTGGATGGGTTCTGTCACTCTCTTCCCTTCTCCCTCTTGCTGGAAGAACTCTGGTTGACTCCTTGAGACAAGAATCAAGTGAACATGGGGAGTTCTGGCTGGGGTGATGCAAAGCAAACCTTTGTACACTGTCTGCAGTTTACTTTCATATTTCTAGTTCTTAACACAGAGTAGGCATTCACAGTCTGTGGAGTGGAAGGCTGAATGCAATTTGTGTTTGCCCTGTGCTCTGCTTTAGTCTCGCTGGAATCCCAGGAGAGGGTTTAGCAAAGGTCTGACTAACTACCAAATCAGTATGTCTCCCAGCCCTGAAGGAATCAAGAACACTATTCCATTGTTTTTTAAATTGCAGAAAAACACACAAACCTGAAATTCATCATTTAAAGCATTTTTGGTACAGTTCAGTGGCATTAAGCGTGTTCACATTGTTGTGCAACTGCCACCACCATCTCTTTCCAGAAATGCTCCATCCTTCCGAACAGGAACTCATTAAACAAAAACTTCCCATTCCCCCTTTTCTCCTAACCCTTGGCAACCCGTTCTAGTTCTGTCTGTATGAGCTTGATTACTCCAGATACCTCAAAGAAGCAGAATCATACAGTCCTTTTGTAACTGAGTCACTTAGCGTGATGTCCCCAAAGTTCACCGGTGTTGCCCAGGTGTCAGAATTTCCTTTCCCTTTTAAGCATTTTAGTACTCCATTGTCCCATACAGACCACATTTTGTCCATCTGTTCCCTGGGTGGTGCCCTTATTTTGACTACTAATACTGATGCTGCTCTGAACATACTGTCCCCATCCTCTTGGAGACAAGGAAAGGGAAGAGGCCTGGCAGGACAGTACTCGTGTGATTTCATTTTATTCTCCCTTGTGGGCCGATCCTCTTGGCTTCAGACCCTTTGAAGACTCCTGTGATAGGCACCCATTTTGGTGTTGCAGATACAAAATCAGCTTAGTCATATTCTTCCCATGAAAGAACTCAGTTTCTTGTGAGGAGAAGAGGATTAGGAGCTCTCAGGGGGCAGAAGCATCTGCAAGTGATTCCATTTGGATCTACGCGGAGTCAGAGAGTGATTACTTCTGTTTATTATTTTGGTTCTTGAGTGAGTGGAGAACTCCCTTAAGAGGAGTAGATTTCACTAAAGTGGGTATTATAAGAAACGTGGACTTGAAGGAGACTCTGCAGTCTCAATCAATATCCCCTTTTGAACTGATAGACCCCTCAAGTGAGTACTGTGACTGGATAGTTCCCACGTGGGGCACTGAGGTTGGTACTTCGTGTCGGGAGCTCCCAAGGAGGAGACACAAGGCGTTGTGCCTCTACTCATTCCTAAACACTCTGTCTCCTGGCGGGGGCGGGGATGGGCTTTGGGAAGTCCTTGAAACCAAGAGTCTATTGGCTGATTTCACAGGAATGCTTCATGGCTGGGAGCAAACCATTCAGCCTGTTAAAAGTCATATACCCTTTTTTAATGTGGATGATAAAACTTTAATTAAAGTGGTGATTAGAAACAGAATAATAATGACCCCTAATAAAGTAGTTTACAGGGATCGATAGCTTTACAAAGAGCAGCCCATTCAGTTCTGATGAGCTGCTGCAGGCAGCCCCAGAGCCTGGGCTCTGGGCAGGGTAAAAGGATTAGGGGAAGGGTTTACTGGAATAGAGCGATAACATAAAAGGTAATTTATAATGTGTGACTCCGAGCAATGAGCTAGGGAAAATGGAAAGCTGCGATGTGGATGGAATGCATTGTACCTTTGCATTATGAATGAGCTTTACAAGATTGCAGGCTGCAGCGAGGATTTGGTTACTTGTGTACAAATGAGCGTTATCAGCCTTGTTGTTTTGGGCGGGGGCTGGGTCCCGTGTATGTTAGGTCGAGGAGAGACAGGACAAATAAAGCCACATCTGAGAAAGCCGTTAGCAACTGATACCATACTAATAATTAAAATAATAATAAAGGCCATGAACACCTACTAAGTGCAAACCAGTTCTACGTTCATCTTTCATCATGGTGACCCTCCTGCTGGGGATGTAGGATTGCCCGTCCTTTGCTAGATGGTGTAGAAGACATAAACTGAGACACAGGGCTGGAGAGGGAACCCCGGGGAAGGTTCCTTGCAGGGTAAAACCTGGGATTAGAGAGGAAGTGAGAAATGTGGTGCAGTAGAGGGAACGTGCAGAGGGAATCTTAGGGGTGGAGAAGCGTCAGGAAGTTTCCTTCTCCCATGGTTCCCCACCCATTTCTTCTATTATAAATGCAATTTGGGATCTTGGAAAGTGTCAGGTATCTGAAATCAGGAAGATGTGAAGCCAGATACCAGCTCTGGTATCTACTGACTCCCAGATCCTGAGACAGCACTTAGGTTCTTTAAGCCTCAGTATTATCATCAGTAAAATGGGGTTAATATTTATTTCATGTCCCCCCGCCCCTCGGGACTACACTACAGTTAAAAAGAGAATACTTGTAAAGCGGCAGATAGAAGGTGTTTGAGGAAGACTGGTTTCCTAAACTATATTCTCTGTGGCCTGGAGGATGGGCTTATGTCACAGAGCACTGGAGACAGGCCTGGGGCCCAACTATGGTTTGAGAAGATGAGGGAATTAGGGGAAGAAGAGGAGGATTGGGGCGGTGGTGGCACAGAACATTGCAGCGAGGGCTTAGCGCTCTCAGATGCTGTCATGAGGCCTAAGTTGTCATTTCAGCAGAGCGTGGTCCCAGAGGGCCTGGTTAAAGGGAATTTCCATGGAGAGGTGGGAGTGGAGGAGCCAGCAGAAACTCGAGACAGTGAGCAGAAGCCTCTCTGTTTTCTTAGGAAGGAAAGCAGAGAAATGGGCTGATGGGCTGGCGGGAGATGTGGGGTCAGGGAAGATGTGGATCTTACGTTTTGCAGTAAAGGTGGTGACAGGATGGTTGGTTTGTGCACTGCTGGGTAGGACCCCACAGGCAGGAAGAAACCAATCACATAGGGAAAAGGAGATGATGGCTAGAGCAGAGTGCTCGCAGTGGCTGGAGAGGGCAGACGCAGGAAGCAAGTCCAGGTGCCAGCCTTAAATCCAGCAGCTCTCAACAAGGTCACTCTAAAGCTTGATTTTCAGAGGGGGCAACAGACAATAAAAAAAGTATATATATGTGAAAATTTCTAAAAGTGATAAGCGTCATGGAGTGTCTTAGTTACTTTCCCATGGCTGGACACAATACCCAACAGGTTTATTTTGGGGTCACGATCTCAGTCCGTGGTAGGCTGGCTCTGAGGCAGGACCCGGGAGAGGAGGAGGGCTGCTCATTCCCGGGTTCCCAGCAAGCAGGGAGCCAAGAACAAGAATGTACCCTTCCAGGTCACCGCCCTCGGGGACCTACCTCAGACCTGCCCCCCACCTCTGACCCACGAGATCAGCCATGACCTCATCAGTGGATTAACTTCCCCCAGGACTCAGATTCTGCATACAACAGAATTTTGGGGACATTTTAGTTTAAACCATAACATGAAGAAATAAAGCACTGATGTGACAAAGAGTGAGAAGAACCCTGGGAAAGAGAACCCCCGTCTAGCCCATTTCTCAGGCTGCAACTCTTGAACATTTTAATTTCCTCCCTTTTAAATACAATTCCAAATGCAGTCCCTTAGGACAGTCCACAGACTCTTTCCAAGTTTTTCCATCTCTCCTGCTCCTCCTTAGGAGAAGTCATTATAATAGCTGCTGTTTCTTCTTGTTTTTTATTGTTCTTGTTCTTGTTCTTGTTCTTGTTCTTGTTGTTCTTGTTCTCGTTCTCGTTCTCCTTCTCATTCTTGTTCTCCTCCTCCTCCTCCTCCTCCTCCTTCTCCTCCTTCTTTCTTCTTCTTTTGAGGCAGCATCTCACTATGCAGTTCAAGCTGGCCTTGGACTCACTTTGTATCTTAGGTTGGCCTTGAACTCATAGCAATCCTCCTGCCTCAGCCTCCCAAGTGCTGGGATTACACACTGCAGTTTTTTTATAATAGCTTGTTAACTAGGCTGTCTGAATCTGTCTGCCTCTGCCCTCCAGGGCATTCCCCCAAGGCAGCCAGAACAGCCTTAGAAATCAGGTCATGAGACTTGACTCTGTAAAGGAATGATTTCAATAGGTGTCCACTCCTAAATCCTGTTCATGACCCACAAGACCCTCTAGGTTTTGGACCCTGCTTACTTCTCTGGTCTTACCTATCTCTTGTCTGGTCTTACCTGTCTCTTTCCTGTCTGGTCTTACCTGTCTCCTTTTTTCAGTCTGGTCTTACCTGTCTCTTACTTTTCCCTTTCATCCACATTGTCTTTCTTTCTGACCCTCAAATGTACCAAATGCCATGCAGCCTTAGTATTTCTATACCAGTGGTGCCTCCTCTGGAATACTCTTTCCTCAGATCTCATGGATCTTCTCCTTATTCAGGTTTTAGCTCAGAGGTCATCCACCTCCTTAGAGAGATCTTTCCCCTGAACTCTGGCCCATTGTCTCCAATCTTCTCTTCATCTTATTACCCTATTTTGCTTTTTGATTGCCCTTCCCAGGTAAAAGTATTTTATTTATTCCTTTTCCATCTATTTGACTTTCCTCCTGCAAAATATATACTTCTGAGAGATATCATCCCCAGGATCTGGAATAATTAATTCCTTGCACATATTAGACACTCAGTAAGTGTTTGTGGAATGCATGCATAAAGAATTATTTGAAGAACTTGCCTACCCTTGGAAGCAGTGTAAAATTCCTAGTCACCTCTACCTGCTGTAGCCCCCTCCACTCCCCTTTCCTGACTCTGTTCATCGCGTACACATTTTAGAAGGATTTGGACCACATCACAGAAAAGCTTGGGAGCAAACCCTGCATTAGCCAGTGATTTTAAGGGTCCCCGAGTCCTAATTAGCATGCTGCATGGCAATGATGCTAAATGAACTGTAATAGTCTTATCAGGTCAAAACCCAGCTTTGTAGGGCAGCCCAAAATAGAGGCTGTGCTCTTTTTTGTCTTTGGTCGAGCAGTCTGTGGCATCTCTGAAGGTGTATCAAGGTCTGAGAGACGAATCACGTACTTGGATAGAGGCGTGCACCGAGTCGGTGGCTGCGAGCTCTCTGGGGTGTGGCTTCCGGATATGGACTGTCTCATTTGGGTGCACTTGGGGACTGGGTGGAGGATTTCAATTAGAATCCAATTAGCATCATCCAAGGCAAGCTCCAGGGGAAGCCCATTTATCCCAAGTCCTCCCGTCTTGACTTCCCCCCACGTCCCCCTCCTGAGGGCAGAACTGAGACAAAGCCCTGCAGATCAACAGACATGAAAAGGTAACGGCTTCCACGGAGCTCAGTGTGGAGGAAAGAACCTCCATGGAGGCGTGACCATTTGGAGGCCAGCAGACCCTGGCCACCCTCCCTGACATTTTCATGGCTCTTTAGGTAGCCAGACCTATCCCAGCATATAAATGTGCACTTCTGGGTCCTTCTCATGGTTTATAGCTTTAACTCTGTGCTGCTCGGGGCACTGTGTCATGTGACAGCTTGCTGCCAGTCCTCCTGGGTTCTGCTTGGCTGTTTTGGCATTCCTAAATTTGACTCGGAAAATGCCTCTTGCTACTTCTGAGACCGAATACGTCCAAGGTTTTTCTTTGTATCATCGTAAATACATTGCGATTGCTGTGTGTATAACTACATGAATGCAGAGCAGGTTTGAGGGAAAAGCCTAATTCATTTGTGAGAGTGGGAATTTTGGCTCAGTGGAGTGTGCTTTTAGGAATATTATTTACTTGGCAACTTCACAGACCTCTTGGGATATTAGAGATGAGACCAATGGTCAAATCTTGGTAAACCAAAATCAAGCCTCTTCAGCACAAGAGGGGAGACAAACTATATCCACCACTCTTGGGGGAATTTCTTGGGATAGGTTATAATTCCCCCTGAAAGTGGAGTCTCCTTTTGTGCTGAGACACAAGTTGGTCCTAGTGTGTAGAGGGTTTGGGGGTGGCATGGGTGATGACATTTGGAAATCTTCTCAATCAGTCTTGAAGGGGAGCTTGTCTTGGGTTCCTTGATGAAGATCAGATGCAATAGGGTCTCAGATACAATGAGACCCTCAATGCAGCAATGCTGCCTTAGCCCTGCTGATAGAAGGCTCTCCATGCCCCAGGAACAGAGATGTGTAGGGAAGACCATGTGGGCAGGCAAGGGATTTCCTCGTTGTATAAAATAACCTTTCACCAGAACCCAGGGGTCACCCAGCACCTGGTGGAGGACTTCGGTGGCCAGGAGGGGATGCCATCTTCCCCAAACCTATGAGGGGAAGGATCTTAAAGACTTACAAGGAGAGGGCTCGAAGCTCCTCCGGATTGCATTTTGCTTCCCCCATTGTGTCATAGCCTTTATGGATTTCATTTTAATTTGTTTATTTTAAAATATCCCAGCGTGTCCTTGCTTACACATTGCTGCAACCACAGTGTGAAAGAAAGGGAATCAGCAACAGCTGCTGCCGCTACTGCAGCCCTCACTTCCCTGGGCAGGAAGACAAGCTAAAGATTCTTAAGCAAGTGTTTAATAAGTCACTGTAATAAGTGATGCTATGTTCCTGCCTTCCCCTGACTCATGGGTCTGCACAGCTGCTTGTGCCCAAAGACATCAAAAAATACACACATGTTACGTGCAATTGATTTGGGCCCGAGCTTTACCCCGTTAAACACTCCTTGAGAAAACTCTCGGGATGATGAAAATCCAGAGGACCCCAGAATGCCGGCTATGTGGCTTGAACAAAATGACTCGGCTCCTAAAGAGGTAAAAAGCAAGGGTTGGCGATTAAAGAGAAAATGTCAATCCTGTCTGGCAGGCCTGAGGCATCTTGTGCTCTTAGCAGGTGTAATTGTCCAGACCCAGGCCCTGGCCGCCAGCCTGGCCCCGCCACTGGGTGGTGAGGAGCAGCGCTCTTGACCTTTCAAGTTCTGCAGCAGAGCCCGGTGCCCACGGAGCTGGCAGATGTGATCTGCTCCAGGAGCTGAAGTAACAGAGGGCTACTGGGGGCTGGGGTTGCTTAACCCCTGAGTTTTGATGCTTGGATTTATCTAGATTTCTGCTGCCCTGCAAGGTGCTGTCAGTTACTTGTGGCTGCTGAACTGTCAAAATGAAAAGTGTAAAATGTACACTGGATTTCCAAGATTCGATATGAAAAAAGTGAATGTAAAACATCTTGATAATTTTCTTACATGGGTTATACAGGGGGAAATGATAATATTTTGGTTGTATTTAGGTATGTATGATGATTTTACCTATTTCCTTCTGATAAAGGGTAGTACTGGAATTTATTAAGGACTTGTATATGCAGGGCACTGTTCCAGCCTCTTGCTATGATCGAGTCATTTAATTGTCACAACAATCCTATGAGTGACTGTCATTGGCTTTTTCTTACAGAAAACTGGGACTGGAAGAGTTTAAGATAATTTTTTAATGTCCTGGTTTTTAAATTTAACAAATGCAGCCACTAGAAAATTCAAAATGATCTATCAGGCTTACATTTGTGATTTGCATTATATTTCTGTCCGAGGTTGTTGTTTTAGACTAGCGGTTGGGAAATGTGCTCCGAGCTGACCTGGTTCTCTGCCTGTTTTCATATGGCCCATGAACTAAGCATGGCTTTTACATTTTATTTTATTTTAAAAAATTTATTAGTGCATTTTGCGGTACATAATGTTTACATTCCTTGAATGGAGTTGGTACGTGTGTATAACACATCTTGATTCCTTTTTATCATCCCTTATCCCTCCCTCCTCCACTTCTTGATCCTGTTCCCTTTAGAGAATGTTCTAGCTCCCTGCTTCTTTTGTCTTTTATTTATTTTCTATCTTTTTTTTTGTACTGGGGATTGAACTCACAACCTTGCACTTACCAGGCAGGTGCTTACGCCACTGAGCCAAATTCCCAGCTATTTTCTAACTTTTATTTTGCCCTTTATTTTTATTCTGTGTTTCTCCTATAGGTTTTACATTTTTGAAATAGTTCAAAATTTTAAAAAATGAGAATAATTCGTGAAAATTACATGAAATTTGAATTTCAATGTTTCTAAATAAAGCTTTGTTGGGACTCAGCCTTGCAAGTTATTGTTGTATTATTACAACAAAGACATGATGGCCCACAAAGCCCCAAACATTTCCTATTTGGCCTTTTACAGAAAGTTTTCTGAACCCTGCTCTAGAAACTCTCTCCTTTCATTGGACGCTTTCCTCCTTCCTGATCACAGGGTGCTGGATCACTGACATCTGAGTGTCCTGCTTGCCTCTACCTTGTCCTGGATCTTAGACTTTCCCAGGAGCCCATTGTGATGCTTTTTGGCTCTGTACCCACAACTTACTGCCACGTAGAGCCCCACCATAGCCGGTATGCCATTCTCTAGAGCTGTTATGTGTGGGTCCCAGGGCAGTGTTTTATCTGAGATCATGAAACAAGCCATGCTGCTTATGCAGTCTATGTTGCCATCTTGGTGTTTTGCTTCATGTGGGTTGTGATTTGCCATCAACCAAGCACAAATATGGCAAAAACACCAGGCTCACAAGTTGCTGTGGAAGACAGGCAGACGGCAACATTGCCACCGTAATGGGAACAGCCATCTGCTACCACCAGCGTGGAGGATCTGCTCAGATAGCAGAGCATGGAGAATGAAAGCTGCGGTGTTTCCAAAGAGCACAGGGCAGAGACTCTGACAAGAGGAGGGGTCCTGGGTCCCAAAACAAACTTTACAAAGGATTTGTCCCTCCCCTTTGCAATCTACCACCACCACAAACCTTCTTTCTCTAAGGGAATTATATTATTATTTTTTATGAAAAAGAAACACATGATCCTTAAAAAAATGAAGCAACATGATTTGGGTGGAAGGGTACTGGGACACAAGTCAGATTTATAGACAGATTACGCTGACCCCCAAATTGTCTCTCTTTTTCCATTATCAAAGGACCCATCAAGCATTTATGGCTCTATTTCTGAAGGATGAATTCTTTCCCAGGATTCTTTTGAATCCTAACTTAAAAAGCCTTCAGGTGAATCTTTCCCACCAGCTCACCTGACGTGTCTGGCTCACGTGAATCCCAGTGGTAGGCACATACTCCATTCCAGAGTCTGATGGGCTTGGCTATGAGTTTTTTGAGATCCAAAACTGCAGTTTTCAACTTGCCACCTTGATGCCCAGTACTGTGCTCATTCATGTGGAAGCACCCTCTTTCATGAGTCTCTGCTCCCATCTAGACTTGAGAATACTCAGCCAATAGCCTGAAACTTCACATCAGCTTTCTTACTCCTTCCCATACTCCTCTTTCTTTCTACATTCTTTTCTGCCTTGATCTGTCCACAGCCTTCTGTTCCTGTTCCTTAAGGGTTCTCTCCTCAAATGATTCTCTGGTCCTCTGACTTGTCCCTTTAACTCTCATGAAAATAAATTTACTTCCCTCATGTCTCATTTGTTCAGAACCAAGATCATGGTAAACAAAGGAGAAGAGTGGTGGATTCCTAGGAGCTAAGCTGCTAGTAGCTGAGAGAAGTTAAGATGACCCACACAGCACCTGAGAGGTGGTAAGTACAGCCTTACTTCCTGTCTCTCTGACTCCTTAGATTTCTAATATACTGCTGCTTGTACATGTGGAATAAGCTCCTCTTTATCAGAGCCATTTGTAACCGGTTTGTTCCTTGACACTTGGTGTTCCTTGAGTAGACATAGCAAAGTTCTGTCAAATAACATGGTAATTTCTGAGGTTCCTCTGTGTTTTTAGGAGGTTTCACAGGGGTTTGTTTCCTTAGGTCTTAAGAGCAAATGGTCTTTTTGCAATTGTCCAGGTCAAAGAAAAGTTATCTAAAGTTTTTTTTATGTGATGTGTTCTTTCCATAATCCACAGCAAACACATGAAACTCCTGTTTCCTTTCTTGAGGATGAGGGAGATCGTGGCATTTTTGTCTGCATGGGTTTCTGACAGTCTCAATTATTCATTTGGTCAATCCTTTATCCATTCGATAAATGCCTATTGATACCATCAATGACTGGAAAAACGTGATGAAACCAGGGATACCCTGTCAAAATATTTCAGTTGACATAAATATTCTGGTAAGTGATGTCATTTGATAAACAAATGACAAGAAAAATACCATGAAGAAGAAAGGCAATGCTGAGAGTTAAAATAGGGTTGATGTCATTCGTAGGAGGCTGTTTTGGATTGACTGGGGAGGGAAGGCCACTCTAAAAAAGTTGGTGTCAATGTCAACATCTGAATGTCAAAGAAGAGCCAGCCGTTTGGAGGTTAGGGGAGTGAAAAGTCTCTGAGATGAGCTCAAGTATGGTATGTTTGAGGGACAGAAAGAGGCCACTGTGGCTGAGACATAGTGGGGGCAAGGAAAAGTGGAAAATGAGAAGGCTAGAAATGTGGGTAAGGGTTGCATCCCTCAGGGCTTTGTAAGTCAAAGGAAGAGTGAGTTACATTTCATGGTACCTTTGCTGGGTTTCCACGTTTAAAAATAGCTTTTATTGAGGTAAAATTTGCATACCATAAGATTCACCTGTTTTGAATGTACAAATCAAATAGTTTTTAGTAAACTTGCAGAGCTGAGCAGTCAGTACCACAACTCAGTCTTAGAACATTTTCATTACCTCCCCAAATTCTCCTGCTCCTTTATAATCATTCCTTGTTTCTATCGCAGATCAGACAACTATTCTTCCACTCACTGTATCACTGGATATCATGCAAAGGAAGCCCATAATATGTTGTGCGTTGCATTTGACTTCTTTTACTGGCTTCTCCCACGGATTTTTGAATTCTATCCGTGTTGTAGCCTGTCTTGTTATTTTGGTTATTTTCTTTAATTTTCCTTTTGTTTCTCTTTTAAAATATGGAGTAGCAATTCATCACAAGTATAGTCTGTGTTTTGCTTATTTATCCACCAGCTGATGGCCATTAGAGTTGTTTCTAGCTTTGGGTTATTATGAAATACAATCAGTAAATAATCCTGCAGGTTTTTACGCGGGGGAATGAGAGCTAGGCTCTGACAAACATGTCGGGGATGGAAGGGGGAGACGCCGCTGTGGAAGCAGGCAGACCAGTTAAGACAGTATTGTAGTAGCCTGAAAAAGCTTGACAGTACTGAGGACAGGAAATAAAGTAGTAGTGATAGAGGGGAGTGGGTGACCTTGTGATAAGTCCAGGAAGAGAGGGAAGGGAGCAGGGATGGACTGGACACGGTGTGGCAAAAGTGTGGTGAGTGGAAAACATAATTTTTCATTCATCAGCTCTTTTTCTCTCAGTTCCTTAACTCATCAAACAGTGAGGGTGCACTTTACGGTTAGAGATGATGAAAGAAATTCATTTTTGTCCCAACTCCTTTCCTTCTGTCTTAAGAAAACAACATCAACTAAACGGAACCCAAAACTTCAACTTTGATGAAACGAGTTGGCCACAACCCCAAGCTATGATCTGTCAACCCGCATGCCTCCAAATGTGCCATCCGAAAGGAGGGGAGATGCTGATCGCAAGTGAGAAACAGATTTCCTTAGAAGTGAGAGTCGTAGCTTTAAAAGTGGCTTCTCCTGATTTGATGGAATTATCATCACATCGCTGCTGAGGTTTTAGATTTCTCCACAGCCACACCCAATGCCAGAGGACAATGCAAGAGAATCTCTGGAGATCAATGGGAAAGTATGGCACACTCTAAATTTTATACTAAGCTCCCATGGCTCTTAGGCTTAAAGGGCACAGATAAAAGGAACATGCAAATATTTTAAAACTTCCAAGAACTTAGATGTTATAGCACACCTATTCCTTTGAATAAGTTCAACTGTTTAAACTAAAAATAGCATGTGTTGTATAGATCCATTCTTTTTATTTATTTATTTATTTATTTATTTATTTTAAAGATAGTAAAATCCAACAAAACATAACAGAATGAAGTCAATCAAAACAAAGCAGTAGAACTGGTACAGAACGTCAAAGAAAGATACTATGAAAACAATAGCTACTATAGTATATCTTATTTTCAGAATAGTTGACCATTCCAACAGGTATAGTAAAATCAAACCAAAAAAACCCACAATAAAACCAATAAAAACAGAGTATAAAATAAGGCCAAAAAAATTAATCAGAATAAAGCAAAACAATGAGAACAATATTGGGCCTTGAAGGCAGCACAGAAGAGAATCCCCCATTTTTGCTACATTGCGTACTGTCATCTTCCAAACAGACGCTCAGGCTGCCAGCCGCAGGCCTGCAAAATGAACAAAACAATACTAGCATTTAGTTGTTTTATGTACCTTAGTCACTATCAATTTAGCCAGACCTCCGAACGAGCAGGTCGTTTTATGGGGTGGTGGAGGCGGGTGGGAGGGGCGGGCAGAGCTTTGTCCTTGATTCTTAGTCTGCACGCCTGTAGGCGTATGAGGGGGTGGGGGGTGCATATTTCTCTTCCTGGGGTCCACGCTGGTCGTGCAGGCCCCCAGAAGGCAGACTTAGTTGTCTTCTGGTTGGAAGCGCTCAGGCTTGGCGGGGCGGGCTCCCGAGAGGCCCATCTGTTTCTCCTCCTGGGGTCCACACCCTATAGATTCATTCTTATTTATTTGCCTATTTATCTGTTGTGCCCGTCTTCCTAGTCATCATCCTTTTACTCTTACAGTAAAAAGAACACGTGGGAGAAACAATTATCACTTAATAACAATAGCTGTTTCTGGCCGATTGCATCTGAAGTCGTTTGAAGTTTTCTTTTTTTTTCTTAATACTTCTCTGTATGGTTTACTTTTATAAAATTAAAAGGGATGATATTCTTTTTTTTCCATTAACAAAAATGTGAAATAAATGCAGCTAAGTTGTGAGCATAAAGGGAAACCTGCATGCTCTCTGTGGTGGAACCGCAAGCGTTAAACAGGAGCTTGTGCCCGTGAGACTCTTCAGTAGCTTTGCCAGCCTCGCACCTCTAGCCAGCCCCGCACCTCCAGCCCCTGGACTCCTTAATTACACCAGAACAACAAGCACTCCGGGGTGAAACTGCTAATGACAGCGTTCTGTTCAATGCAGCTGACAGCAGCACCACCAACACCCAGCCACGATCTGCATCCTCTTCTGGTGTATGAATGAACTGGCTTTGTATTCTACACCTTTTCTATCCAGAAGATTATCTTCCATTGCTTTGGTATTCTGCTAGGATGATTGGTTTTATATCTGCTTTGGGGTGGATTAGATGATACAGTTTGAGTTATCTGGATTTAAGGCATGAAATAAAATGTCCCTGCATTTTTAGATCCCATTTCCAAACCTCCCGTAGGCCTCTCCCCAGCTGCCCGTTTCATCACTTCTTGCTCATGGCTGTCTACTGGCTTAGCATTTCCTTATTTTGATTTTGAACACCACTTTCTTTTTTTTTCTTGTTTGAATTTCCCAATGTTTGTTTGTCTGTTTATTTATTTTTTAACTTCAAAAAGAAAAAAAACAAAAATCAAGAAGCAAACAATCAAAAAACAACAACAAAAACAAAATGATGACAATAACAACAACAACAACAACAAAAAACAATAGCAATATAGGACTTCAAAGCAAGATGACAGGAATTTAACAATGAATGTTATATTACTTGTTGTCATCTTCAAAATAGTTGCTCAGGTTACCAGATATGGGCATACAAGATTGATCAAACAATATAATTTCCCTTTGAGCAGTTTCTTTCCTTTTTACTATAGCTATTGGAACTTTTGGATCTTATTTACTCTTTCAGTTTCTTACACTAGTGAGGTGCTCGTATTCCTGGTTTGAGCCACTCTTCTGGCTTTGTTGTTGACCCCTGTCTAGGAAACAATCTTGGTATCATTTACCTTCCTGATCCACTTATAGGGACTAGATGTATAAGAGGCATCCTATCTTTGTGTCCTACCTTTGTACCAAGGGGACTGACCCTGCAGCAATATCTTTTGCTTGAGCTCTGACTTCCTTTTCAGGGTAAGTACCTTTATTGAAATATGCACTTTGGGGGCTGACTGTTGGAGTTACACACTCTTTTCCTCAAATATTGTAGGAGGATTTCATAATCCATTCAGGCTTATTAGACCATTACAGTGCATTACTACGTGCATTGTACTCTGAATCTTCATTTTGGTAGCCTTTTCCCCCTTTAGGCTCGAGAGTAGTAGGATGGTAATTAGGGAAAATTCAGGTGTGGAGGCAATGGAAGACTTTATTATTTGGCTAATGCAATCATTCCCGTGACTCACCAGCTCTATAGTGGCTGGAAAAGCTAAATGCTCATTTCCTCAGCCTTCCTTGATCTTAAAAATGATTGTATTCATAAAGAGATGAGTACAGCTGACACCATCTCTATTTTTCCTTCCTGGAACATATGGATCAATTGCCTGAGGCTGAAGCAGCCAACTTGCAGCCACACGGGAAAGGCTAAGACGATTACCAAGAAATTAGTCCTGCAATCAGCTGTTTACCTTCAGACTTCTTACATGGAGGAAAAAAACCCCCCTTGTTTCACTAGTGTTCTGTTTTCTATTACTTGCAGCTGAATTTTCCCGCTTGACCCAGAGACCTGGATAATAATAAAAGTTACACAATGAGTTGACTCGGAATGGTCAGATCTAGACGATTGCTTGAGGTAATCCATGGGAAGGAGAAGTGGGGCTCTTTGTCAGCGCTTTAGGGGACAGCCTGTCACTGCGGAGCTGAGCGGCTGCCCAGTGCTCGGTTGCAGGGACAGCGATTGTAGGCAGATATGATGAGGTCCCTTATGCTGCGTACTCATGCCCAGCTCTGTTAGCATGCGCTTGGGGCCTTTCTCTCTTAATGGTGGCAGAAGTTTTCACTTGATCAGTTTTGTAACTTGCTGTCTTCTCTGCTCCTCATTTAGTTGACCCTCACTTTAAGGCTTTGTCCCTCTTTTTCCACTCTGTGTTCACATCGAGGGTGAATGGTTCCCAAGGGGTGAGAGCGGTAGGGTTGTGATATTGTTTCTCCCAACCCGGGGGACATTTGGCAATGTCTGGGGGCATATTTGGTTGCCACAGCACTGAAGGGTTGCTATTAGTATCTGGTCGGTAGAGAAAGAGTTTCTACTAAACATCTCCAAAAGTGCACAGGACAGCCACCCCTGCCAGTTATCTAACCCAATATGTCACTAGTGCTGGTTGAGAAGCTTGGCCTTAGACCTATCAACCCATTGCCTCATTCTGTTCTAAACCCTTAGCTGTCTCTTAGCTGGCACTCGACTTCGGTCTCCAATAACTTTTGGCTCTGAGGAACCCTGCTAAGTTTTGGTTATTGCCCTAAGGCCAACCTCAACTCTGGCAGAAGGGTCACAGAAGCGATGGGGTGTGCCACAGCAGTGCTGCTTTCTTTCCCAAGCGAGACCAGGGAGAAAGAGGTGAAGACAGAAGCTATTAGGGTAAAGCACAGCGCAGTCTTGTTTGAGTGGTGGAGGTGAAATGGGATCTTGTCTCTGTCAGATAAAACTGGGAGGCGGCTCCAAGAAAGAGTCAGAGGTTAGTGAGTGGCTGCCAAGGCTGCACAGTGAATGGCAATTGATACACATACACACAGAGATGTCTGGTGGCATGGTTTTATCTGAGGCTAAATGAAACTGTGACATTGCTCAAGCTGTAACCCTGAACAGAAAGTGGAAGCCAAGAGGGGAGATGGGATGATAGAGGTGGCAGGTGCCCACTGGAACAGAGCACTATCAAATGAAGAAAACCTCTCATGCTCTTCTGGGCTGGCAGAGAGCAATCACTGACCTCCCAGGGGCCAATCAGCCCCAGGGTTGGGTACAGGGTAGTAGCGCTTGGCCAGTCCTGTAAGATCAGCAGTGCTTAACTAGGCCTAAAGGAATCTCTTCTCACCAATGTAGTGTGCTTTATCTTCATCTCTGGTAAATTTCATGACGTAGTGCATGACTCAGAATATATATCTATGTCCTGCACAGACACTGTGTAGATTATACCCTGAAGAGTATGTAGTCTCTTCTAGATTAGAGATCATATTGCTTATGATCTCTATATTGCATATGGCCTGAGCTCTCTTCTAAATCTCTTAAAAACCACTTGACAAAGCCTTCTTGAAGATCCTAGTCAGAACCCTCTCTGCGTTAGCAGGGGGCCTAATTCCTTGCCTTTCTTTTACTTTCTTGAAATCATATCTGTTAAATAAATTTTCTTACACCCTACCTCCTCTGTTTGTGGTTTCATTCTTCGTCACTGTGGGACATGATCTCTGTGTTCCAGGAACACTGGGATTACAGGTGTATGCCATTGTGCTTGGCTAAGATACTATAATATTATCACACATACCAACCATAAGTTATTAAGGTCAAAAATTAGGACAAAATAAAGTACCCATGAAGTTCAAACTATACGGAATAGATTTTATTCTCTTGCAGGATACAGAATTGTTTTCAGTATCATGGAGAAAAAAAAGAGGGGGGGGGAAACGCAGACATTTCAGTGTCACTGTCCCGATTCTGCCCTCTAAAGTGAAAAACGGGATATCCCTCCCCTGTCAAATGAAACATATTAAGATGTTTGAGATCATGCCAGATGAGACCCAGGAGCATCAGTTCCAGAGGTAAACACTTTGTATAATAATAAAATGAGAGGAACTGAGTTTCAGAAGGAGTCCGAGAGGGAGCAGGGCTCAGAAACTGAGAGAGCAGGATGAACAACGGGTTGTCATAGGTCTCAGTCATTTTCTTCGTAGCTCAGATGCAAACACCAAACTTAATAAGGAGAGGTTTATTTTGGCTCAGAGTTTGTGGAGGTTTCAGTCCATGGTCAACTGGCTCCAAAGCAGGTTGGCATGGCAGAGGGGCATTGCAGAAGAGAGTTCCTCATGGCATGGTGGACAGGAAGCAGAGGGTTTTACAGGATGAGTGGTAGGGAGATCGATCTTTCCAGGCCACATCCCAGTGACCTGCCTCCTTCAACCAGCCTCAACCTCCCAACATCACATTTAGCTATAAACTTAAGATGGACCAATCCACTGATGAGCACCACACTTCCACGATCCAATGACCTCCCAAAGTCTTTGGGCAACATCTGGATGGGAATCATTATATCCTAAAACTCTTCATTGCTCAGATCTTTGGATACATTTGTCACTTCCCTGAATGACTCGAGAGAGTATTTCTTCTGTGGGGCAGATGAAGAGTGTCACCCCAGGAAAGTGGCTGAGTTCCAGATCTATATCAAAGAATGATGAGAGAGAGAAAGAGAGAGAGAGAGAGAGAGAGAGAGAGAGAGAGAGAGAGAGAGAGAGAGAGATTCTATAGTTGACAGGAAGGAAGCCTGAATTTCACCTAGAACCAGAACTTAGAACCACAACATTGGGTATTGGCTTGCCTGGGCCACACTGAGTGAAGAGGAATGTTCTTGGGTCACATATAAATGTAACATAGTTAATTAATTTCAATAGCAAAACTTCTTTTTAAAATGTTTTATGATAACCATAAAATGAAATAACACAAGCTCAAGTTTAATAATTAGATAAAAATTTATATGTCTGCTTAATAACAGTAAACACCTGTCTTTGTCGGCATCCGTGTAAGTAGGCTGAAATTCTGTTGTAGGCAATTACTGTTCTCCTTACCTTGTCACACAAGTGCATGTGACATCTGACGCACGTGGGTTCAGATTCCACTGACTGTGTGTGGGCACAGGGATTGGTTTAGCTTGCACTGTGGCGTCCTTGACACAGCTTTGTGTTGTCACCTGCACACTCTGCACTGGGCATTTCTTGATGGAATCATGAAAAACACCTTTAAAAATCACATAATAAAGTTAAAAGTTTACTACAATCTCATGGCTCACAGCCTGGACGTCTGGGATGCATGTGGCCCACTGGCTGTTTCATGAATTTACCTGACATATTGTGAACATTGAGGACTCTCCTAACTTTAGCACTGAATGTTCTAGAATGCACTAGAAGCTCCACAAATGCAAGTGAGGGGAGGCAGTTGGTTGCCCCTTAAAGCTGGGATGGGGGATATTCAGGATTTTCAGAGCTTTGGGGGAAGCCATTGGATGACTCTCTCATCAGCCACTGGCAGGGAATAAGATGAGGAAAGCCTGAGAACTGGATGGCATCTTGTTTAATGTATGTGCTTGACCACTTAGGTTAGTACTCACATTTAATTGCCAAGGGAGGCAGAAAAGACACACATCTTGATATTTTCTTTGGTGTATGCAGACTTTCTCTAATTCTGTCATATTCTGGGCTATTATTGCTTTGGTTGATCATAAAAGAAGAATCCTCTCCAAGGTTTTTGTGTGTGAAATTCAGGGTGAACAAAGCAACACGAATCTTTTAAACACTTGTGGAAAAAAAAACCTAATACTCAAATTTCATAAGCATTCAATTTTTATTTGGAAATGGACATTTAGAAACCTGCAACAAGTAGAATAGTCCAAAGACCACAGATAAACCCTGTTTCCAGATTGCCTTTTATTAATATTCAAACTCACTGGCTTTATGATTTGTGGTCTTTCTCTCCATGTGCACTTGTGCATACACACATGCTTGCACACAAACTCATAAATTTTTCTGAACCATTTGACACCTGGTTGCATACACCATGCCCCTTTACTTTTTTTTTTTTTTTTTTTGCGGCACCGGGGATTGAACTCACAACCTCGCGCCTGCCAGGGCAGGCGCTTAAGGCACTGAGCCAAACTCCCAGCCCCCCCTTTACTTATAAATACTTCTTTGTATGTTTCCCAAGAACAGTAGCATTTTATTACATGTCACCTTTAGTAATTTAACATTGACACTTTTATCTAATCTACCATGCATAGTCCCATTTTGTCAATTGACTCAATAATGTCCTTTACAACATTTTATTTATTTATTTATTTCTTCTTCCATTCAGGAACAAATGCAGGATCAAGTATCTCATTTAGTTGTTATGTCTCTTTGGTCTTCTTTAATCTGGAACATTCTGCAGCCTTTCTTTGTCATTAATGACACTGACATTTTTGAAGGTACAATCTTATTTGAGATTTGTCTGGTGTTTTCCAATAGTTAAAGTTGAGTTATGTATCTGAATAGTCTGAATGATTCTGTGTCTCTGTCCAGGTGTCCATCTGGAGGTACCCAATAGGCATCTGCCCCTCACTGATGGCGTTTCATTTTGACCATTCAGTCAAGGAATCTGTCTGATTTCTGCTGTATGAAATTACTAGCTTTTCTTCATATACATACATTCCTATTGAATTTTAAATCCAGATAGTAGTGTGTCACATGATTTCACATCTGTACTTTCTTTCCACTCACAGGCAGGTAGAAGGTGTGACATGTTTTGGTTTCTGTTTGCACTACAAGAAATTTTTATATTGTTATTTTTGCTTTATACTTTATTTCCTGAACCGACTGATCCTCTGAGGATTGCTTTGTACTTGAGTGAAGAACTGAAAAATAAAACCAAAAACCAAAGAGCAAAACAAAAATCCCAGAATAAAGCAGCCCCACCCTAGTTGCTCTGTTTCCTCCACTAGAGGAGATGATTAAGTTTCACAGAAATAACCATTCTAAGAGGGGAATTATGTTTGCTGCATTTTGATGAGGATTTGACTGAAAAATCCTCAGAGAAATGAGAAGAAAAGGGGCTAACATCTCAGTGATTAAGCAGCAGAGAAAAAAATTGAATTTTTCCTAGTTAGGAGTTCACATCATGTGTACCACACCAAATCTCTGATAAGCAGGGTAGCTTTCAGAAAGATAAATGCAGGGAGTTCATGGCTAGTGAAAACAAGTTTGATCCCAACAAGGATGTGTTGGCCTAGTGTTCTTTTAGGGCAAACAGGAACATACACCATCCTTGTAGCCTTCCTTTGTCATTAATGACATTGACATTTTTGAAGGTACAATCTTCTTTTGCATTTAATAGACAGTTCATTGCTTTGAGTTTGTCTGGAGTTTTCTGATAGTGAAATCTGGGTTATGCATCTGAATGTTCTGTAAGTGATTCTGTGTCACTCTCAAGGTGTCACACCTGGAAGTACTCACCATGTATCTCTCCCTCGCTGATGACATTAATTCTGGTTGAGAAATCTGTCTGATTTCTGCTGTGTAGAATTACTAGCTTTTCTTCATGTACATAAATCCTTAATCAATTCTAAATCCAGATATTAGTTTGTCACATGCTACAGTATCATAAACTAAGACATACTGTTCCACATTTCTGTAACTCGTGGCCATTCTCTTTTCTGCCTTTTCTGTTGTTACTTCTCTTCTATCTAATACTTTAACCTAGTAATGCTCTGTGGTTATCCTTGATCTGTCCTTTCATCTCTTTTCAGGATCTTCTCTACCTTGATGTGCAGTTTCCATGTGATCTGCTCACTCTTAATAAGCTCCTTGCTCGGTGTATACCTGGCACACTTGATACCTCTGTGTTACCTATATGAGCAACTCAGTCTGGTCCAGTAGAGTCTGGGTGGGAAGCTCTGTGAGCTGACTGTCTCAGGAGAACTGCATCTGACCCAAACTCCTGACACAATTGACCGTGGGTAAATATTCTCTCCCACTGTGAAAGTGGACAAGATGCTGACCAACTTGTTGGTTCCTGTGGGGCATCAGGCAGCAAACAAGAAAATGCATACCTTCAAAGAATGTGGATCTTGAGTAGATGATTAAACAAAAATATCTGGATTTGGAATAAAACGTGGGCCAGAAAAATGAAAGGAGATGAAAGTAGATAGCAACGGGATTCGATTAGTGAGCAAGATGTTGGTTGGATGAATTCTGGAGGTGGAGATTTTGAAGGCAAATTCCAGTTTTACAATGTCAAAGTACACATTGGCGGGATTGGGCTGAGTCCACTGAAAGGGGCCAACCTGGAAGAGCAACCTCTTTAATGCTGCGTGGAAGTTCTGGCGGTCGTGTAATGAACTGAGCAGAGAGGTTCTGCATCAGAGAAACAATGGAAAGTCAAACTCAGTGCTGAAGCTTAAGAGTAAGATTTCTCACCTGAAAGTTGTAGAAGGCTGGGAAATTGAGAGGTGTTCATGCTAGGGAGGCAGCAGTATCTTAGTCTTAGCAGTCCTTACCATTGGAGAAGGGACAGTTTGAGATACTGGGGCAGCAACTTATAAATACGATTCTAGAGAATTTTCCACAGTATTTCTCGATTGGAGCTGGGAATTTGGATTGTTCTAGGTGTTTCTAGGGGCTCAGGTTACTATCAACCACACCTGTGCTATCCCTGCATGTGGCTATGTGTAGTCCTTACTTTAGTTCTCACAATGCTCTCAAGAAGTAGGTACTATTGTTTCTGTCTTTAAAAAGATGAGGGCATAAGAGTCTCAAATGAGTTATGAAATTTGCTCAAGGTTAATACAGCAGGAAACCCAGCTGAGACTTAAACCTCGGGCTCTCATATCTGTGTTCTCTTGCTGGGCTTCTTAATCCATTTGAGGTCGTGGATCCTTTGAGCAGCTTATGGGAGCTGTGGATGCCCTTCCCAGAAAATGGTACACTCAACCCTTTATCTACAGCTTCTGGGGGATCGTGAACTACTGGGAATCCTCTGACGGACTTAAAGTCAGGAATGTCTGACTATGCATGTGTGCATATGTATATATATAAAAAATTTAATTAAAAAATATGTTTATACCTTTACTATTTCTTAAGCATACGAATAGATTTTAATTTTTATTTTTAATTAAAGTATATTCTGAGTTCAAATATCCTACTGGGCAATATAAAGTTTTGGGGTACAATAGATTTCTGAGTAGAGGGGTGCTGGTGTGAGGAAATGCCCTCCCTGTATCCTTTCAGATTGGTAATATGAGATAACACATCTGTTACTTTGTATTTTTATACTTTTGACAATGAGAATATTTGACATCCATTCTCTTAGCATTTAAAAGCATACAACATGTTGGTATTAGCTAGACTCACCAAGTTGAACAATAGATGCTGTTATGGTTTATACATTGTGTCAACTTGAGAAGTCTGGAAGCTTAATGAAGTAACTCAGCAGCTCTACATCCTGGGGTGTAGAGCACAAGCAGTTACCTGTTTATTGTGTCAATTTGAGAAGATCAGAAGTTTAACTGAGAGACTCAGCAGGGAGCCAGAGTTGTTACTTTGTAAATATCCTCATCCTGTGCAAAGGAAGGCAAGGGGATTTGTGAATGCTACACCCACCCTGTTGGGGGGGTGGCCTGCACACAATATAAGGGAGGAAAAAAAAGGCTTGCTCTTGCCCCCTTTACTCTGGCTGCTTTTGCTCCTTTGCTGCCTTGAAGTGTTGCCCCAGTGCCATGCCACCCTGCCTTAGAGCCAGCTGATTATGGACTGAAACCTCCAAAAACTGTAAGATAAATAAACCTTTCCTTCCTTTATTTTGGGTGTCAGGTGTTTTGTCTCAGCAACCAGTGAAAAATAACCAAGACAGATACCTTGAGTTTACTTCTCCTGTTTAACTGAAATTTTGTATCCTTTGACTCATGTGTCCCCAGTCCTGCCCCTCCAGCCTCTGGTAATCACCATTCTACTCTCTGCTTCTTTAAGTTCAATAGTTTTATACTTCATATATAAATGAGATCATGTGGTATTTGTGTTTCTGTGCCTGACTTATTTCACTTAGCCTATTGTCCTCTAGATTCATCCACATTACTGTAAATGACTTCCTTATTTTAAAAAGGCTGGACTGTATTTTATACACATCTCTCACATTTTCTTTATACGTTCATCTGTGGGTAGACATTTATGTTGTTTCTATATCTTGGCTGTTGTGAACACTGCTACAATAAACTTGGGAGTGCAGATATCTTCTCCAAATACTGATTTCATTTTTTACTTCCTTTGGATGCATACCCAGAATAGGGACAATCAGATTATGTGATACAATATACGATGTGGTTCTATTCAGAGTTTTTGAAAGAACTGCTATCCTGTTTTCCATAATGGCTGGGCTCTTTCTTAAATGAGGTCTTTATGACTGTACATTTCAGTCAAAAATTTTTCAAAGCCAATGCCCTTAGTGACCACAGGGATCAACTGCATCATGTCTTCATCTATTTTACCCAATTTTCTGTAAGACTTTTAAGCCTCTCAGGTGATATCTTTTGACTTGGATTCCTATCCCCTTGTTAGTCTGCTCCTCAGAGATGCCCTGTCTGCCCTTTGGAACTCAAGGGTCTTTCTGTAGCAAAATTCCCAAACTATCTTTAGAATTTTCCTTCCACTTTTCACTCCTAGTGTCTTGAGGTCACTGATTCCCCATAGCCTCCCACACAGTGGCCGTGGGCTTCCCCCACTTCCTGCTTGCCGTTGGCCTGGAGGTGGGGCAGGGTCCAGTCTGCTCTTCCTTAGCATTTCCATATTCCTATTCCTTCCTCTTCCCTGAAGAACCCAGCTCCTTCAGACCATGCCACATTCTTCCATTCCCACTCTTCTTAAGTCCTGTGGTTTAGCTCATTCACTGAAAATCAAACCATCTAGTTTTGCTTCTTTCTTTTTAACTCTAGGTCTGCCAATGTTGCTATTTTTGAGAAGCCAGTCAATGTCCTGGTCTCCAAATTCATTGGCTATCTCACCTCCAGTGATTTTTACACTTCACCATACTCAGTCACACATGCCCATGGTCACGCCCTAGACCTGTACTGCCCAGTATGGTGGCTCTAGTCATTTGCCACACGGCTACTCAACTTTGAAGCTAACTAAATAAAATTTAAAAGTATATTGTTCAATAGCACTAACCACAGTTCATGGGCTCAATAGCCACATGTGGCCGGTAGATATCAAATTGCATTGTGCAAATACAGGACATTCTGATCACTGCAGAAAGTTCTATAAGAAGGCACTGCACCGAGACTTTGTCATTTCAATTTCAAATATCACATTCTGAGACTACTATCTTCTATCTGTAGCTCCTTCTCTTTTCCCTCCCTGGAACCTGTGCAGCTTGTGCAGCTTACTAGAAAGACTGGCTAGTTGATTTCTTGGTGGCTTCTCCCAGTTCCAACATGGCTGACTCCCAGGAGGTGCTGGCTTTTTCTTCTCTTATAAGTATATTTTGAGCAAGGGGGAATTTTTTTTTTTGGTACTGGGAATTGAACTCAGGACCTTGTGCTTGCCAGGCAGGTGCATGTGCCGCTGAGCTATACCCCCTGCCCCTTGTAGCTTCTTCCTTTGAACACATAACTCTAATAATTCTTTGATTTTACCAGGACCTTCAATTCACTGGCCTGCCTGCTTATCACTATCCATTATCATTCTCATCTCATTGTCTAACTTAAATTTCACAGCCCATCATTTTAACCCCTTTTGTGGAGCAACTCTCTTACCTCTATTTCCTTCTGTCCTATTCAACCAGATAATCACTACTGTAGATTAAATCTCCCCTTCTACATTGTATATGTAACCATGGAGCTGAACACAGCTGGAGAAAAATCCTAACTGTACTGTCTTACTCAAAATGCATGACTGCCAACCCCAAATACCTAGAAATAAATCTAAAACCCTTGGCAAAACTTCTACCTAGAAGATTAAAAAGTTATATAACATGTTCAGGAAAGACTCAAGATTGCAAAGAGTCAGTGCTCCCCAAGATGATTATATATGCAATGCAATCCCAATAAACATATATTTTTCTCATTTTAATTTGACAAGCTGTTTCCACAATTTATTTGGAGTTGCAGAAGGGCTAGGAATAGCTAAGGTAGTTTTGAATAATAAGGTGGAGGACTGTCTCAAGGTCTATTTCAAAGAATTTCATGACTCATGATGTGGCTAAATAACTAACATAATGTGATTGTGCTAGTTGGCCACTATTGACTTTTAGCTCCAAATCCACTCTTGTTTGTTCTACTCCGTGATGCAGGAGCTGGACCCTGTAAACATTTATTTCCTGGTGGTGAAATGTTAGGCTTTGTCAGTAGAGGTCACTGGGTGGGTGGCACTGCAAGGTATACAGACTGCCTTGTCTGGGTTTTTGGAGTACTTTGTTTGGTCTTACAGTATTGATACAATGGGAGCTTGTGGGAAACTCAGTGGTACTCATCCTCCATCTTGCTCTGCCAGTCCCCCACTGGGCAGTGTCCATGGCCATCTTTGGTCCATGGCACCACAGAAGGCAATTTATAGCCCAACAGGCCTTTCTTGCTGGCTGCAGACCGGTTCTGTACAAGGTCCTAGTCAATGTCACCACTACCTAGTGAGCTCCAGTTATGTGCTCCAGCAGAGTCTGAATCTCAGCTTTGGTGAAGAGCCTCCTTTTCAAGTTTGTCCCAAGTTTAGGTACTGCCTCAGCCCCGGTGCTAGTGGATAATCTCTAGATTTTTCTATTTTTGTCTTTCTTAATGCTCACTTTAAATCCTTTTAATAGTTGACTATATTTTGTTTTAATAATTGATTGCATTAAAAATTCCCTGTTCAATTTATTGAGCAGGGAATTCTGTCTCCTGATTCTATCCTGAATGATACAGTGGTGGTATATTGGTTAGCTTTTCCATTGCTGGGACACAATACCTGATATTCACAACCTAAAAGGGAAAGGTTTATTTTGGCTCACAGTTTCAGAGGGGTTAGCCTGTGGTTTGCTGGCTCCAAAACAGAAACATCACAGCAAAAGGTGTGGTGGCGCAAAGCTGCTCAATCCACGTCATCCAGGAAGGAGAGAGCAGGAAAAAGTCAGAGAAGAAGGTGCTGGGGACCAGAAATAGTCCCCAGTTATGTCTCTATGACCCACTTCCTCCAACTAGATCCTGCCTCCTAAAAACCCACTCAGCTACAATCTCACAATCCAATAACCTCTCCAGGAGTCTCTTAATCAAGTAAAGTTGGCAGTTGAGATTAACCATCACAAGTGGCATTGGCACAGATCAGGCACATAGCACATAGACCAATAGAGTAGAAGAGAGAGCTCCCAGAAGGACCAGGGCATTTGTGGACACTTGATGTAGACAAAGTGACCTTACAGAGCAGCAGTGAGGCTTTTCAGTGCATGGGGCTGATCTGATTGTATCTCTTTCTACCCTCTCCATTGCCAGGCTGTGTCAACCTCCCTGTCCTTTATCATGTGGTGACTGCAGGAAGTACGCTCTTGCCTCAGAGTTCCCAAGGACACTATTCCTTTGCTCAGAATGTTCTTCCCTTGGATGCCTACATGGCTTCATTTAGCTAAAGGTTCACACCTCTGTTCCTAAGAGGGACTTTTCTTAAAAGAAGGAAATCAAGATACGATTTACAGGTATTCTTTAGTCCTTTGAATGTACATTTTATATTGCTTGATGGTACTTTCTAGCACTGACTAGACATTTACATACTTGGTATTTGGCTATTTCTCTCTTAAAATGTAAGATCCACTAGGAGATATAGTTTTGTTTTATTTACTATTATTTGCCTAGCACTGGGTTTTCAATAAATATTTGGTGAAAGAACAAGTGAATGATAAGGATACTGGGCCAGTGGGTCCTGGGATTTATTTGGGTTACACATGCATATTCTGTAGAGAGCTGGCTTAGCCTCACTCTGGGGGAATAACCATGTTTACTGGTATTGCTCTAACAATCCCCATCTAAGAGGACTCTCATTATGCTGAAGATTTTAAAACTTGATATTGAAACTATGTCAGATTATGTATATGGCTTTCATGCTTAAAGCCTCAAATGACTTCCCATTGCATGTGGAAAGGAATTCAAGCTCCTTCCCCTGGTCTCTTGATCCCAACGTTATGCATCCTCTTCCAGTGTGCCTGGCTTTTCTCCTTGTCCTCTGCCTTTTGTTCTGTCACCACCAGCCCCGCTTGGTTCTCTTCTGTTCTGTGAACAGCACCTGAGTTCTTTCCTTGGAGCCTCGCAGTGGGTGCTTCCTGCAGCTTACACCACTGTCCCCCCGTTCTCACTTGTCTAATCCTTCTCTGTTGTTCAGTGCGAATCTGACCTGGTCAGTTGGACTTTCCTTATCACCCCAGTAGCTCTCTCCTCTGCATCACCCTGCTTCATTTTCTCACGGAGCACTTTGGGTCCCTAAATATGATCTTGCTTATTTAAATTGTTTACCCTCGATCTCCCTGCGGGACCTTGTTTTGTTTTATTTGCTACTATATTTGTGATTCTTTGACAAACAGTGTCTGACACTTAATAGGCATTCAACAAATATTTGCTGAATAAATAAATATTTCATCAGTCACATCATTTATGGGGGTGAAACGCTGGCCTTAGGAGCATAGTTCTTTTAGAAATAATGTGAACACTTTGGGGAACTTTCTGTTTGCAGTAACTTATAATAAATTGACTTTCTTCACACTCAGGCTTTTCTACAAAAGCCATTCTTTATTAAAAAAGAAGACATATTAATTTCTAGCCACCGCTTATAAATAAGGTGCATTTTGCTCCTCATACTCTTCCTTTGAAGGCTTTTCGTCTGATCTGTCCTTCTTATCTGAATATTGTGCTTCTTTTATGATGGAAGGTAGTTAATATCTGCCTCTCACTCACAGGGTCTTTTCCCTGGGTTTCTGGTTTATCAGCTTGAGGCAGTCTCTGCTGCTGTTAAGAAGAAAAGTATTAATCTTCTTTATTTATTTTATGTATTATTTATGCCCCACCTGCTTCCAAAACCAATTTGAGACAGTTAACTTCTCTTAATTACTTTCTACCTTTGTTCTTTGAAGCTTCCAGAACTTGGTGAGGTTTCTCAGCAGTGCCACTGGGTCTTTGATTCCTTTCTGAAAAGTACAGCCTTGGGTGGTTGGACTGGTTGAACTCTGGGCTTTTTTGTCATTGTGACATTTTGAGGTTCCCTTCAGAAAGCAGAGGCAGTTAGTGGCTAATCAGCTGGGGATGCTATGTCACTCACTCACCCACTTCTTTTTCTGGAGTGTATATCTTTACCACTTCCAGCTGTGCTTCGTAGGGATACTCATTTTGAAACATGATGCCTATACAGTGGGTCCTCTTCATCCTTGTGTTCATTATGGGTTTAACTCACCACAGATGGAACATGTGTGAAAAAGAAACCACATCTGTAATAAAGATGTAAACTTTCCCCCCGCTTGTAACTACTCCCTCGGCAATACACGAAAACTATTCATGTGGTGTCTCAGTCTGTTTTGTGTTGCTGTAACAGAATACCTGACACTGAGTGCTCTAGAAAGAAGATGTTTATTTAGCTTAGAGTTTTAGAGGTTGAACAGAATGGTGCTGGTATCTGCTCAAGACTGGTGAGGGCCTCATGGAGAAACATCACAATTGAAGGAGGATCTATGAAAGAGAGATCATGTGGTGTCATAAGAAGCAAGAGAGAGCCAGGAGAGGGACCTCTTTTGCTTATAACAACCACTTTCATGAGAATAAGAACATACTCCAGCAAGAAAAGCTTTCATACTTCTTAGAGACCTAATTGCTTCTCACTCTGTTCTCTTCCTAAAGATTCTATGATCTCTCAGCATCATTGGCCTGGGGATCAAGTTTCACGTGAACCTTTGGGAGACATGTTCAAACTACATGCAAACCACGGCACCTAGTCCTCACATTATATTACGTATTCTATGTAATCTAGAGGTGACTCAGAGTGTATGAGAGGATGTGCATGCGTGATGTGTGAATAATATGCCATTTTATATTAGCGACTTGAGTATTTATGAATTCTCATAGCCATAAGGAGCTTGGAACCAACTTCCTGAGGACATTGTAGGACGATTACGTATTTTCTTTTTTTTATTAAAATGTGACCTTTTAAGTTGTCATATAATGGGGCATGGAATACCATTTATTGAGCACAGCTCTGTGCCAGACACAACTAGTTACTTCTTATAAGTTTATTGATTAATTTATAAAATTTCTATATTGTCATCCTTATCTTCACTATTCTAGTATATCTCTTAGTATAGAGCAAAACAACTAAGGGCAAGAAAACTTTGGGAACTTAGGTAAGATAGTATAATGATAAAGGATGGGACTGGGATTTGAAGAGTCCCCTATCTGGTTCCTAAATCAAACCTTCTCAGTCTGGCCTCTAGAGATTTATCTGCATCCATGGGTGGAAACCACAGAGAAAAAGAAACCCTGCCTTTAGTTGAGATTGATAAAGGGGATCTGAAACAGCTGAGGAGAGAATCAATGACTTCTTTTTGCTTTCTCAGCTATAGGTACAGATATAACACAACAGGTTTAGTGATGATAGGCAAATGGATGGATGGATGAGATTAGACGTGGCTAGGGTCTTAAAACTTACAAAAGGGTTAGCTCAGATGACAGAATGGAGATTGAGCTGAAGAATATGCTTTCCATGCACAACAAGTAGCACATGTGACTCCCTTAAGACTTGGTTCTCATAAAGACTGAATAGTTTGGCAACATCAGAAAGAAGGATCAGTCTACAGATTGGAGAAAGAATTGGAACTGAGACTGCAAAGTGCAGCAGAGGCCAGGCTATGAAGACCCATTAGTATTTTGTCTGATCCTTTGGAATGAATTCCAGAGGCAATGGAAGATCTTTGCAGAATTGAAGAGGAGCAATATGATTTGGTTTTATTGGAGATAGCTTGCTTTGCGCATTGTCTCCAGTTCTTAGCACCTGACAAACTATTTTTGGCCAGATATATGGGTAACTCTCCCTCTGAGAGAACAGTGCATCTTCCTCTTGCTGGTCCACAATCCTCACCACTTCGCCCAGAGCCTATGAAATACTGGGGCCTGATACTGTCAGAGCCTGAATGGGGCTTTGTGAGTGGAGAGCCCCATAACTCAGCCTTGAAAGGTGTTTTTCTATTGTTCTTTAGACTAGAAGAATGCCTGCCTTTGCCTCAGCTGCCAAGGCATTCTGTGGGTAAATTTCCTGCTGGAAGCAAATCAATGCCACTTTGAATTCATCCAATAAACTCGGGAAAACAAAATTAGATTATTGGCTCTCTTTCCTTAAGCAGCTTGAGGGAGCTGAATACTTTGCTGCCTGTTCAGACACCTGGAGGGAAGGATAGGCAGCTTCTGGTATGAAAGAGAAGTGAGCAGAGAAAAGCGATGGGAGCCTCCAGGCGAGGTGGAGGCTCTGTCTGTAGTTTCTCAAGGCCAAGGCAGGTCGGTAACACCAAGCACAACTCTCCTGGGGCTGCGCTTTTCAAATGGAAGTGTAACTAACATTTGTAACCTGCTTGTCAGCTGGGGAAACACTTCCCAAACACATAACCCAAGGTGTCTTGCACAGTGCTCATCAATTATTGGCTACAAGAAAGGGTGGTTAGAAACCTTATGATAAACAGTCATAGGGAGAAAAGATTTAAAAATTACTTTAAGTTGAATTTTGATTCTACACCTTCATTTTAAATTAAAAATGTGAAGTTACCAAGTAGGAAAATTTTTGTAAGATCTTTTCCCCAGTCTGACAAATCTGTCGATGTTGTTGTAAAGTTTGTCTATGATGGTGAGGATGAGTCCTTAGAGGTTTTTGTGGGCCTTGGAGTGAGACAAACTTGGCTTAGAATCCAGGTCCCTGAACTCAGCTGTCCTTGAGCAAGTCACTTCAACACTGTAAGCTTTAGTTCCTGTCTCTAAAATGAGGTCAGTGTAATCAGTCTCCCAGGGCTGTTGGGGGGCTGACTCTGAGACCCTAAGTACTTGGTGTTCTCAGGTTTCTTGGCACCAGCTCTTCACCGTCATGATTCATTGCTTGTATCTCATGTGATACCCTCATGGTGACCCCAGGCCACCTCTCCATCACTACTTTGGGTAAATATTTCCAGTTCTCAAACCAACCTGCGACACCAGAGCTCTGAACAGTTATCTTCCCACTTGTCCTTCGGTTTATTTCTCTTCCCTAATGCTAGTGCTTGTAGCCGTCTTGGTAGTATGCCTTCTCCTTCTGTCACCCACCACCTGCCTCCTGTTTCAGCAGGTACAAAGATCTTCCTTGGAAACTGCCTGTGGTAGCAGAATGATGCCCTCCCTCCCACCCTCTGAAGACATGCAGATTTCTGATTTCCAGAAGCTGTGAATATGTTCTGTTATATGGCAAGGGGAAATTAAGGTTGCAAATGGAATTAAGGTTGCCCATTAGTTGGCCTCAGATGGAGAGATTATCCTGGATTGTTTGTGTGAGCCCAGTGGGATCACAAACATAGATATAAGGGAAAGAGGGGAGCAGGAGAGTCAGGGTCAGAGCTATGCATCTCAAGGAGACTGCAATTACCACCATCACCTTTGAGGCTGTGCACTTGGGGTCATGGGAAGCTTCTAGACACAGTAGAAGAAGAACAGATTTTCCTCTAGATCCTCCAGGAAAATACTGTTTTGCAAACACCTTGATTTTTTTCCCAAGTGAAATCACTTTTAGGCTTCTAATTTCTAAAGTGTCTTTGAATTTCTGACCTCTAGAAATGGAAGATAACAAATGTGAGATGTTTCAAACCACTAAATGCAGTAATTTATTAGAGCAGCCATAGGTAACCAACACTCTGCCCTTTCAGACAGACTATGGTTGTTCAGCCCAGACTTCAAGATCAGAAGACAAGGACACCTGGATTTCAGAACATTCCCAAAAGAATGGGCACACAGACAATTTATGACAAACAACACCAATCCAACTTTATCCCCGGTACCCTCCACCATTTTGAAAACGGGAAAAGAAAACTTCATTACTCACCACTAAATATCTTGGTGACTCCTCGATCTTATCCTTGACACTGTCTTTTGATTTTTAACATCAAATATTGTATTTTTATCCACCAAAATGCTTAAAAATGATTTCAAAAATTATCAAATTATATAGGCATAGAATGTTAGTGGGACTTTTTTCACTTTTTACCTCTATAAATAATGTTCCTTTTTAATCTAATAAGTGGTACTTGATCAGAACATATATTAGACTGATGATGGGACATTGGTTGGGTGGAAATAGATTGCTGACAGAGAGAAGAGAGAGTCCTCAGTGTTCAGCCTCATTCTCTGGGCCTCCTGAAACATTGCACTGGAGTTCCAGAGAAATGTTGTCCTAGCATTGGGCTTTTTAATCTGACAGGTGGGAGAACTACACCTCACAGGGAACACAGCCACCCCAAGGGCACCAAAAGGTCAGTTAATACTTGAACTTGAATCTTTATGCCTTGTTCTCAGAGTATGTTCTTTTAGCCATACAACACTAACTTGAAACCAAATTCTTATTCTGCGTGGTTCTTTTTTTTGTTTTGTTTTTTGTTTTGGCCACCAATAAGATGTGAGATATAAATGTTCTCTGATAAGTGGGTGGCAGAATATTTTCACCCTGGAAGTTCAGGCTCAAACATTTGTCAGTTGCTAAAATGATTTCTTCCTCCTGCTACACCCATTCTGTAAGTGTAGAAACTGAGGTGCAGAAAGGTCAAGCAATGTACTTTCCATCCACTTTCAGTCAGCAGGTGTCACTTTGCACAGTGGGGGACAACAACAGTCTTCTCACTGCACAGCATGGGAGTTGCTGCCACCAGTCTCAGCCTTCTGGTGAAAATCTGAGAACTGGTAGAATTTCCTATCAATGGGGACACATACACCCAACATTGTGTGCTTATTGGAACATTGTAGGGGAAAGTGTGAGCTTCCTTGGAAATTAGTGAGAAGTGACTAAATCCTTGATGATCCTACCTTTGAGCCAGTGAAATTAGATATCAGGACATGTGATATGAAGCTGACCTGGGAAAGATAGATGAGCCCCAAAATCAAAAGGAAGAAAGATCCATCCAAGGTCAGCATTAAGAGTCATTATCAGCCAGTTATCATGATAACTAGTGTTAGAACTCATATCTTTTTCCAATTATTGAATATACATATTCACATTAAGTAGTCCTTATTCAGGAGTGAAGCTCTACCTGTTCTTTACAAAGTACCCTAAACTTTGCTTTATGTCATTTCAGGACATAAAGCAGGACCAGCTGGGACACGCTTGTATGTCTTGCTGGTTGTTTCCTGTTCTGATCAGCCAAGACTGATGCTATTACTGCCAATGGGTATTTTGAGTATCACCCCTGATATAAATACCAGGATGTTATGGTTTGTATCTGGGTGGCCCCCACAAGCCTCATGCAATCATGGATGTAGCTGAACCTAGCGTTCATGATTGGTTCATTGTCTAGCACTGGGATTGGTGGTGTGAGTGCTGTACCTACCCAGGGGTGGAGCTGGCATACAATGTAAGGGCAGGAAGAAGGCGCATGTTTTCTCTCTTTTTTGCTGTTTGCTCTGGCAGTTTGTGGTGGCCATGAACAGCCGCTCTGCCATGCCATCCTGCCTTGGTGCCAGCAAAGCATGGACTGAAACCTCCAAAATTGTAAGAAATAAACCTTTCCTTCCTTCATGTTGGGCATCAGGTATTTTGTCTCAACAACAAGGGAAAATAACCAAGACACAGGATCAGTCAAAGTTCTGCTGTTTATTAGGAGCCATGCTAGGTACGCATGATTATGATAAGAATTTGCTCTCAGCAAAGTTTATTTTGACATAGGTGTACCAGGAGGCGATGAAGCCAGAATTTAAACCCCTTTCCAACTGGTTTTTCGCAGCCATATACTTTTTAGTACATTGTGCTGCTGCATTTCAGGTGATGAAAGGCATTTTTCAATTTGATGGGTTTCATCTGCATTTTATTAGTCTATTTCTGGAAAAAAACCCATTTGTACATCATTTTCTTTGCAGTCTTGTCTTTATTATTCCTTTCCCCATCTCGGGTGGTGGGTCCAGGATTTGATTTTTTCTTTGCTCTTGGCACATTTTTCTTCCTTAAAGCAATTTACCCTCTGTGACAATCCATCTGTCTCTCTTGCCCCACCTAGGAGTACTCTGCCTCTTCCAATTTCCCTTATTTCCTATTTCATGCCATCCACCTACTCTTCTCTGATCTTTTCCAGCTCTTTAGATGGTCTGTTGTTCCTCTTTTGAGGTGGTCTGATGGGTGGGAATCTTGCAGATGACACAGACAGTATTTCTCTCATAACTTCCCCCATTCTCTTTCTCTCTTTTCACTGTCTCATGGACTTGTATTTTAGTGGTTTGTGTTTTTATTTCATTAAAAAATAAAAAAGAGGACCTATGGCCAGTACCTGAATGCTACCATTGAGGAGATTATCTGGGTATCTTATATCCCTTTCCTCTGCTGTATGCTTGCTGGAGTTGATAGAGTATTTGATGAATGAAAGGTCATCACTGTTGACTGTCACCAAAAGGGGAAGGTACATTTACTGCTGTACATCATGAGTCAGCAAGCTTTCTGTTTTTTTTTTTTTTTTTTTTTTGCGGTACTGGGGATTGAACTCACAACCTCGCGCCTGCCAGGGCAGGCGCTTAAGCCACTGAGCCAAACTCCAAGTCCTGGTTTTTTGAGGCAGGGTCGCACTGTGTAGCTCAGGCCGGCCTTGCGCTCGCGTTGTAGCCCAGGCCGGCCTGGAACTCACAACGCTCCTCCTACCTCAGCCTCCCGAGTGCTGGGATTAAAGGCATGCGCCACCACGCCCGGCTCAAGCTTTCTGTTAACACATCAGAGAGTAAAGTTTTTCAACTTTTCAGGTCATATGATATCTGTTGCACAGATTCAACTCTGCTGTTGTAGCACAAAAGCATTCAAACACAAGACATAAAGGAATGCGTATGACTGTTCCACTAAAATTTTATTAACAAAAACATGTAGTGGGCCAGATTTGGATTAGTGACCTTGGTTTGTTGAACTCTGTTCTGGAGTAATTTTTTCTACCTTCTTACCCTTTTCTGCATATTTGTGACTTTGCTATTTACTTAAAAGTCTCTTTTCAGAAATAATTTAATATTCCATCTTGAGATTTGTTATGGCATGCATTTAGAAGTTCCCTTAAATGCCTCATGTGCTCATAGGTGCGGCTCTTCAGAGCTGTCTGGGTCTAGGGTGCGTGATACTGGGAATAAGGGTATGTAGTACAGGATGCATGATTTAGCATAGTTCTGGGTACAGATAATGTGAAGCCCTACCTTGAGTATGGGTGGCACCGATCAATAGGCTTATCGCCTGAATGGAATATAAGGGGAGAAGAAGGAAGGCAGGCTGGTTACTTGCTTCTAGCTGTTGGTTACTTGCTGCTGGCTGTCTGCAGCTTGCTGCCTCCTGCCTGCTCTGTCTTGGACTGTTTCTCCTCTCTTTCATGCTACCCTGCCTTGGAACCAGCTGACTAGGGGCTGAAACCTTTGTAACTATGAGCTGAAAAAAGCCTTTCTTCCTTTAACTTGTTGGTGTCAGGTATTTTGTCTCAGCAGTGAGAAAAGTAACTAAGGCAGAGTTCTTGAAAACGTAATTTTGGGAGGGAGAGAGTGGCAGGGAAAAGGGGGTTTGGTATGTTTTAGTCAGTTCTCCTGTTGCTGAGACACAATACCCACCACTCAGAACTTGAAGGGAGAGAAGTTTAATTTGGCTTATGGTTTCAGGAGATTTGGTCTGTGACTTTCAAGCTCCAAGGCAGAAACATTATGGCAGAAAGATGTGGCAGAGCAAAGATGCTTAATTCATGTCAGCTGGGAAGTATAGCAGGGAAACAGCAGCAGAGAGGAAGGGACCAGGGACCACATATAGTACCCAAGGAACCTTCATGATCTGTCTAGACACACCCAGAAGTGGGCTTTACTAATCTAGTAGGTATTTCTTAATCCTGTTAGGTTGCTATATCATGACTAACAGTCACATGGTGCAAGACAACATCATTTACTATTTGTGGCATTAACAGAGTGGCCTTCATTCAAGTGTTCTGGAGGAAGCTGACCATGTTGTACTTTGAAGACAATCTGAGGTGGGAGACAGATGATCTGACTCTAACCCTGGATGTTTTGCTCAGGAATTAGGCAAACTTGTGTGAGTCCCTTCATGCTTTGGGTTTCACTGTTCTTATCTGCAAATGGGTTTACTGTTTTTATTATTGCTTTATTATTAACTTTAATATTCTACACTGTTTTATTTTACATCTTTGATAATCATTTGCCAGCTGGCATAAGATTTTGTATCTTGAGGGTATTGTTATCTTTTAATATCTTAAAGATAATGTGGTATATGAATCATAATAAAATCTACATACAATAGAAAATCCAAATATTTGTAGGTTATGACATAGGGGTTCATTTTTCCCTCAATCAGTTGTCCAGGGCTGCTATAGTAGCTCCATCATGTCAATATGGACTCAGAATCCTCTATGTTTCTGTCTCCCTAATTTAGTATACTGTTTTCATCCTCAAAGTCTCTTTAAAATTGCAATGTGACCACCATAGCCCCAAACACCATATTTATATTCCAAGCAAAAGTATCAGATCACAGAAAGTGGCAAAGGCTAAAGGGAAGCCATTTAAACAACTTCCCTGGAATTCCATCCAATGATGTACATTTATGTGCCATTAGACATCCCATCTTCCAGTAACTGCAGAGTTTTAGCTTGTCACATACTATTCTCAAGAACATATAGGGTAAAAAGCTAGAATAGATATTAGGAAGGCAAAATAGGTTTCTGCCACACACAGATATATGTAATTACTCAAGGTAAGAAGTAGATAGGTATCCCAAACCAACCAAACTAGGGCATAGTGTTTCCATCTCACTAATTAGACATTCCCACAAAGAAACAAGTAAATTATACAGGGGGTGGGTATCAAGGGTAATAGTTACAGCAAAGCACCTAACATGCATATAGAGTGTTTATGAAGAATGATTAAAACTTCACTTTGAAATCGAATCACCATTTGCCATACATGCTTGTCAGAAGTGAACTGGAAAGATATGCCAATGCTAGTTCTGGTCCATACTCTCCTCAGAGGAGGCTGGTGATAGCCCTCAGTGCTGGCCTGGGATGGATTCTTCTTATTTCAAGTTTTGGGAACCATCTGTTTCCTAAGTTGACTTATTAACTAATCTTACCTGCTCCAAACGAAGACTAATGATGTGGTCATTCTTTGTTGGCCTCCATAGAAGGCCACACTTTTCTCTAATGTGTTCCAACAAGCACGTGATCTTGGCTTTGTTCTTGTGGATGAGAAAACCTCCTGTTTCACCGACTCTTTCACCAGAAGGCTCAAGTTGGTGGCAGCAGCAGCTCCCACAGTGTGCAGGGAGAAGGCTTTCACCATCACTAAAGCGCAGAGACACTCCCTGATGGAAAACGAATGGAGAGTACCTTACTTAACCTTTCTGGACCTCAGTTTCCTCACCTAGTTAATCCTGGTTACCTCTTGCAGGTTCTGTCTCTCAAACTATAGCTGAACTGTTTTCACACTGTCATTACCTTGCAGTGGAGATTCAACTCCAGTATGAGTTTTAAAGGCAAAATACCAAAGCAAATGGGGTGCCTACCTGTTGGATCTTTAAGAAGTTGCTGTTTATAATTTGTAGCTTTGTTATTTGGGTGGACAAGCAAACAGACTTGGAGCAGATCTTTCTTCCAGGAAGAGTTTCTCAAGTAACTAGACAAATGGAAAAGTTTCCTTCCTTGGAAAGGCTGTAATGTAAGAGGGCCTTCTTCTTGTCACTCGACAGAGGCTGTGGTCTGGGAATACCCTTTGATATGTTTGGTGGATTCCTTGGGAAAGTGAGTCCATTTGCATTAGGCCTATGGAGCCATCGAGAGGGGAGAGGTCCAGGCCTGGGCCCCAGTGTTTCTCTTTTGAGGGTCAAATTTAGTGGGCACTTTCAGATGGATTGCAGTGGGCCCTAGGGAGATGTGCAGATTGGAAAGAAGAATAAGGGCCCCAAAGGGCGCTTATTATGAGAGACAGGAGTCTGGCTACTGACACAGCCTGGAGGAAAGGCTGTGCTTGTGAATGTGAACTAAAGACTCACAATTTTGGACACCCTCCCATGGGCCACTCCAGCTGAGTTATGGCGGGACCATTGAGGCCATCCTAGGATGCCCAAGGATCTGAAACAGAAGGAGGAACAGTAAACAAGCATTGAACTGAGCAGGTCCAATTTTTAACAGCAACAGAGATCATGAAAATAGACCAGTGCCTGGCAGTGGACACAGGAATTTTTCTACTTTTCTTTTTACCTAGGTATTAGAAATAGGACTAAGCAAGCCTGATGATACTTGGACCACTAAGGAAGAGAGTCAAGAAAGACAAAATGAGCATGGCTGAACTATTATCTCAGGTATACAGTCACACAAATAGAGCTTATTTGTACCTACACTGGGAGGGTGATTCATACCCAGTTACATTAGAAAATTCAAAAAGAAGAAGAAATAAGTTTTAATGTATGATAACACAGCAGGTTGACTATAGCTAGTAACAGTTTATTGAATTGTGTTGAATGCTCCCAACACAAAAATACTAAGTGTTTGAGATGATGAATAACTACATATCTTGATTTGACCAACACACATTGTATACATGTACATGTATTGAACTGTCACACTGTATCCCATAAGTATGTACAATTATCGTGTGTCAATTAAAAATAAAAGTAAAAAAGATAGCTCACAAATCCATGATACTTATTATAATACCTCAGTGTATGTTTTCTTCTAGATTTTTTTTTGTGTGTAATTTTATACATAGACATGATGGGACACATGGCATTGAAAATGGCTCTTTTTATCTTTACAGTATATTACATATACTTTTCTTATCAGTGTGTATTCATCTGTAATAATTGAAATATCCTTTTTCTGGATAGCACATTTTGTATATGGAATATGTAGTCATATGCTTTGCTCTATAAAGGCAAAACCATGATTCTGTTTAGCCAGGGTCTTGACTTTAGTTACAGGCAGTGTAGACCAGTGGTTTAGAGTACTGGGCTTTAGATTCAGTTAGACCCTGACATTATTGTTGGATTTGCCACTTACAAGCCATATGACCCTGGGGAATTCACTTAAATTCCCTTACTCTCAGATTCTCCAGCAGTAAAATACAGTATGTAAAACAATGTCAACCTCAGAGCATCAGTGTGAGGTTGAATATATAAAATGCATAATGCCCTTCACATGGGGGCCAATACAGGTGAGTTATGCAGTCGCTGGTCAGTACAGTAGCCCTTCATTCATTAGTGCAGTAACATTTACTGGGAAGTCATAGAGCCTCAGTCATGTTCTCAGGCTGAAAAATCAGAATGTGGTCTCATCCCCTTAGAAGCTCACAGCTAGTAGAAATGCAGTCACAGAACCAGGGGATAAGAGTCGCAAAGCAGGATGGACAGGTGGCCGAGGGGTCAGGAAATGGATGGTGCCAGGCTTCCGGGTGCCTGTGTCACAATATCAGGCTTGTCTTTGTCTCTTCCTGTTCCCCAGGAATCAAGGAGTATTGTATAAGAAATATGTTTGGTCTCTGCCCCCATTTCCAGGAACAGAGGTCCTAAAACATTTAGAATTTCTTGCATGAGAGGAATATCTTTTGCTAGTCATAAGGAGCCTCCTTGGATCACCCCTGAGTTTAGGCTACTAAGGGGCCTAAGGTGGGGTCTCCAGCCTCACGATGGGGTGGTCACCAGAAAGACCAGTGATTAGAGAGAGAGAACTTTTTGCCCACCCACCAGTTTCCAGGAAGAGACAGGAGTGGGGGTTAAGATTTTTAAAATAGACGTGAGCTCCTGGGTTTGATCGCCAGTACCACAAAAAACCAAAACAATTTCTGAACCATCTTGAATAGCAAGATGTGATACATTTCCAGGTTGTGAGCACACTGAGGGGTGGAGGGCGGTGTGTGTACATAGGAACCCCATGCACCTTCCCCCTACATCCTGGTCCCTCCACCTATTCATCTCTTCTCTCTGGCTATTCCTGAGTTGTGTTCTTTATGATAAGCCCAAAAATGTAAGTAAAATGTTTCTGTGAGTTCACGAGCCATCCAAGCAAGTGACTGAACCTGAGGAGGAGCCCTGGCATCTGACAGTGGGGGCGGTGCTGTGGGCTGAGCCCTTACGATGTAGACTCTGATGCTGACTCCAGGTAGTCGTGCCAGAATTAAATTGAATCATTGGGTACTCGGTGTTCAGAGATGGAAAATTGCTTGGTGTGTAAAAAAGCCCCACACATTTGGTCTCCCAATGGCTGTGTGAATAGGGGGGAAAAAAATTATTTTTCCAAAAAAAACCAGTTTCTTCTAGCACCACAGGCAAAGATGACTGGGTCGGCTTCACAAACAGCAGTCTGTGTGCTTGCAGCATGTGACTTGGAATCCGCCTCCGCTTTCCCTTAATTCTTATCTACTGAGACATTGTCCAAGACTAGAGAGAGGCAGCCTTCAGATGTCTGGGCAGTTCATGGCAGCCAACAGGCACATGTAGACCTGATAGAACTGTGCTCATCAGATAGAAATGACTGGAACAGGGCTTCATGAAGGAATTTTGGAGTTCTTAAACTAGAGGGAGAGATCTGTAACCCACCAGAGAAAGGAAAGTCTTGAGGGGAGTTCTTTTTTTTTTTTTCCCTGAGAGAAATGGTTCCTAGTATCCAGTGGACCTAGTTTGCAGGATAGTTGGAGGAAAAGCAGAACTAGTCATATACACGTAGCATTAATATTTGTAGTGAAGAGATTCAATTTGATAAATTTCAGTTCTGTTTGAAAAGAAGAAAGAGGCTATTGCTTTTGTCTTGCGACCTGAGATGAACTGATCTTCCTTATTGAGGAGGAAGTCTGGTGACAAGGTTAATGCCTTAAGGGACACACCTAGAAAGGGACACTTCCTGACTCTCACTCAACGAGGAAGGATTGAACAAGGAGCTTTGTTCTGCCCTCCATTTTGCAAATCTTGGAAACATAAAATAGACATCAGAACTGGAATCGTTGTGCTCTTGTTGCTGGCACCTAGGAGGGAGAATGTGTCATTGGGCAGGGCCATCCTTAAACAACATTTTGCATGTTTTAGAGCTGATGTGGCAAATAGGTTTGCTTTCTCTGGGCAATTTTGCTTTATTTATATTTACTTGGAGCCCTGGTCCATGATCCAAGGACCATGTTCTGACTCAGTGGGATAGAAGGATGGGATTGTTTAGCAAACCCAACACAGGTACAGAAAGGAACAGTGCTTGCACTTATTAATGGAGAAATGGTGCAGTTAGAGAGGTGCTTGCAGGGATTCTTTGTGTATTATGAACAACAGGCATGTATCTGTTAGAGATGCTTTTACCATCACATTCTCTGCCCAAAAAGCAAAGTGATGAGTCAATGTGGACAAAGGATTATTTTTCTTACTATAGAAAGAACTGCTTTAAAGTAATAAGAAAAATAATTCAAAGATAACTTAAAATAGTAAGAAAGCAGAGAAATGGATGAAGAACACAAGCAGATGATTCACAGAAATAGAAAAATCTGCCAGTAACTACTTGCAAAGTTGCATACCATCTCTAAAAACTAGGAAAATAAAAATTTAAGGGACAATGAAGGACACGCCATGCTTTAAACCTGTGAGATCAGCAAAAATTAAAAAGTGATACAATGAAGAATTGAAAGGAATTGTAAGGAAATACATGTCATCCTATACTGTAAAGGAAGTGAAAAATCAGTCTAACCTTTGTGGAGGGCTTTTTGAAAGTTCTTAGTGCAATTCTAAGTGAACATGCTTTCACTTTGAAAATTCCAATTCTACATTTTTATCCTGGAGAAATAAGCACCCACATCCACAAGTAAGTACAAGGATGTTTATTACAGAATGTGCAAAATGTTGCCAATTTAAATGTCTATCAAGTAGAAATTGATTCAGTGATTTGATATGTTCATACTGTGGAACTAGATTTAACAGGGTATTTTATTAGGATCATGATAGATACACAGGTACAGAAACGGCAAGATCTCTAAGATCTTTGTAAAGTGAAAATACTGTGTATTACACATATATAAAATATATTATTGACTTTTTAAAAATTCAAATAATATTCATATGATATATATATATATATATATGCATTTTTAAAAAGTTTATAAAGATAAAACCTAAATTATTATATAGTTACTTCTGGAGGGGAATGAAATTAAGCATCACAGATGGAGGATGAAGAACTTCTGTTTTACTGTATAATTGTCTAAAAATTTTAAAAATTAATAGCTGGGCGTGGTGGCGCACGCCTTTCATCCCAGCACTCAGGAGGCTGAGGTAGGTGGAGTGTTGTGAGTTCGAGGTCCGCTTGGGCTACAACGCGAGCGCAAGGCTGGCCTGAGCTACATAGTGCGACCCTGTCTCAAAAAACCAGGGCCTGGAGTTTGGCTCAATGGCTTAAGTGCCTGCCCTGGCAGGCGTGAGGCTGTGAGTTCGACCCCCGGTGCCGCAAAAAAACAAAAACAAAAACAAACAAACAAACAAACAAAAAACCAAAAATTTTAAAAATTAAAGAAAATTGTTTAAATTATTTAAAAATTCTGACCATGAATCCTTGAAAGATTTTCTAAGAAAAAGAGTCATGCATGCTCATCTCAGTCCAGAAACTGCACACAGGGGCCCTGGAGACACGCGCCAGGGCCAGGTGATGGGGGCCCTGTGTGCTGAGCTCTGGCGGGAGCTTGCCTTGTAGGGAATGCAGAGCTATAGAAGGGCCTGAGGAGGGAAGAAAGGACCATACCTGCACTTCCAGTGGCTGTGTCCTCCTAGCAGTTAAAGGACAGGTGTGTGACAGGGTGCTGATTGGGTGTTTACTGAATGAATGGGTGAGTGAATGAATGATTTCTTACAGAAGAGTCTGAGTGTGAAATCACAAGTGCCACATTTGTGGTGAAATTTTCTTCTCTTTGGCCAGACCAGTTTAAAGAGAATGTATATGCATCATTAGAGTGAGCTTGAAAAACAAAGAACTGGATGGAGAGCAGCTGTCAGACGTGGTCGGCTGCTTAGTGTGCTTATTCTTAATACCTGGGTTCAACTCCTCTGTGAAATGTGTGGCAGTCACTCTGTTGGTGGTACGAAGTAGTGGTGTTTGCAAAGTTACTAAAAGAGAGCAGCCTTGGGGTTACATCTATGAAGTCTCTTCCCCCACTCATGGCACCCTGTTATGCCATCTTTGGGGTTAGGAAAAGGATGGGTGCCAGGAGGGTGCTTGGGAAATCTGGCTGAGCCTGGGACACCAGAGGAGTGGATTTTACTGTGATATGTATTGGAATGAGTGAACATTTTAACAATCCTTGTATTGAGGGAAGCAAAATAGTTTCCCTTAAGTCTAAAATATCATAGAATTGAGTAAGCTGTGATAAAGAGTTTTCCTTCCTGTTATGATTGATACATTGTGTCAACTTAAGAAGTTTAGAAATTTAATTAAGAGACTCAGCAGGGAGTCAGGATCCTTACTTTGTAAATATCCTTATCCTGTGCAAGAGGAGGGCATGGAAGTGGTGTGAGAGATACACCACTTTGGGGGAAGGTGGTGGCCTGTGTGCAATGTAAAGTAGGGAAAGAGGGTTGTTTGCCACGCTCTTACTATGACTGCTTTTCCTGGCTATTGCCTTGAAGTGTTGCCCCAGTGCCATGCCACCCTGCCTTGGAGTCAGCTGATTATGGACTGAAACCTCCACAAACAGTAAGCTAAATAAATCTTTCCTTCCTTCATTTTGGGTGTCGGGCATTTTGTCCCAGCAACGAGAGAAAAGTAACAAAGACACTTCCATTCAGTCTATTTCCAAACACAATCCTTGGAAGTAACTACGGAAACTGATGCTCTGGTAACTGTTCACTTCACCAGGGATATGCTGGGAAACCAGTTTTCTAGGAAAACAAAGCCCTAATACGTAGTGTTTGTTAATTGCTAAGATGTAAATGCTCCCACCATGGTTAGTTTTAAGCCACCAACAGTTGAGCATCAACTTGCAAAATTCCCTTACACTTCATAGTCAGCTGTGTTCCAATAAAACTTTATTTGTAAAAATAGCAATCCAATGCTAGTACTATAGGGGGAAAAGCTTGCCATGGGGAAGGAAGCTGAAAACTTAAATCAGTCCCTCAACTTGGACTACAAACTGTTTGACAATAGGCGAGTTTTTTTTTTTTTTTTTTTTTTTTTTTTTATCCTGAGGTGGTTAATCCATATAAACCAGGAGGAGAATGTTAACTTGGCAGACAGTGTTCTGACAATTGGATGAATACATGGCAAACACATGTAGCAGCTGCAGTTTCATTATTTTTATTGTTCTAGTTCTAATATTCAGTCCTCTATGAGTCTAAGAATTCTGCTGATATTTTTAGTTCAGGCTTCTCTGAGATAGAGGCTGACAGCTCCTAGGTGATAGTTCCTCTGAGAAGCAAAAAACAATTGAGCAGATTCCTTACCCAGGCTTATGCCTCATGGATAGATAAAGAGAAGGCTTTGGGGTCAGTGTTTGAAGTGGGTTGATGGAATTTTACTTTTTACAGTGCCCAGCCCAGGCCCCACCTTCTGGTCTATTTGTCCAAGCAGCCTGCACTTCCCTGAAATGCTCCTCTCTGGCCTGAGCTTCAGGGAGACTCAGAGAGGTCCCTTCCCTGTGTCACCAGCGTTCTTACTCCTGTCTCAGGCATCTTTCCCGTGCTGTCCATCAGAGGACCTCTAACCTGGCCTTTTGTTTCAGGAATCACAGACCTTGCAGGTCAGGTGCAAGAGGTTGACTGTGATGTTCAGCCCCATGTAACTCAAGGCACAGATAGGAAACTGAGCCAGGTCTTATCTGGGAAGTGACAGAGGAATTGTCAAGCTGGGAGACTCTTGTGTAGGGGTCCAACGTGTGGCCCTGACATCAGGTTGCCTGGGTGTGAAACCTAGCTTAGAACTCCTACTCCATGAACTCCTGGGCAAGTGTGGGTTGTCTTGTGTGTCACATGAACACTGGGATTGTACCTGGGGCCAAAGACTGCAGTAGTATGGCCTTTTTCTTCCATCTGGGAAGCAGCCTGATTTCTAATGACTGAGGAGGGGCTGCTCTGTTCCCTGTCTCTTCAAAGTGGTGTCCATCAGCTTGCACATGATCCCAAATGCTCACCTTAGCCCAGCAGTTTACATAACTATTTGGTTGAATGAACACATGAATAATTTCTGAGTTGCTTGCTTTTGCATTTTGCTCGTTGTTATTTCGTTCATTCATTCCACATTAATTGGACATCTACCGTGTGCCAGGCATGATGCTTTGTGCTCAGATTACAAATGAGCATGCTGTTTGCCCCCAGGGATTTGCTTGCCTGCTTCATGACAGATGAGCTAGCAATTACAGAACAGCGGAAAATGTCCATGGGACTAACACATGTCGGGGAGGGGCAGGTGGCACGAATCAGGGACTCAGAGGGGTTTCTGGCAGGAGTTGGGAAGGACATTCCAAGCAGAGGGGAACTTCAAATACTGTGCTTTGTCCAAGGGCTTCTGAGAATTTGTGCGACTGGATCATAGGGAAACTGGGGAGAGTTGGGGGGTCCTGGGTCAGGGAAGGTCGACTGCATCGGATAAAGAAGCACTGCTTGAACCAGGTGGGCTTGAGGCTCATCTTTATTCGGAGGGTGGTAAGGACCTCAGAGGGTGTAATCAGGGGGTAATAAGTAAGATGTTAAGGATGAGAGGCTGATGGTGATGACCTTGTCCTGGGGCTGCCACTTTTCTGGGAGCCCCCTCAACCCCTAAGCTCTGTCAGCACTGCTGTCCGAAACCCGGAGTGTGAAGTGTGGTGGTTACTTTTCCTTTTGCATTGTTTTTTGTTTTTCTGGACAAAAGCATAAGAAAATATCATTTGCACTCTAGAGAGTGTTTTGCCCAGGGCAGAGTTGGACGTCAAGCCCAACCTGCTGCCCAGTGACAGGTTGTTGCATGCAGTGAGGTGCTTGGTGTGAATAGGCAATTACTGGTCCCAGCTGTCACACAGAAAACTCCGAGCTTCAGGAGTGAACTGCTCAGGCCAGACTGGCTCCCCAAATTGTGCTCCCCCTGTGTCTCCTTTAGGCCTCAGTTTACTCTCACATGCAGCTGCTGGGCATCCAACTGTCTCCCTTTGCAGAGCCCTCAGCTCTTGGGAAGCAAGCATAGGGGCTCAGGTAGCCTTGTGTCCGGTGTGGCAGGTTGTAGAGTTCCTGTAGACCAGCACACACACAGTAGGTGCTTAATTACGATGTGTTTTAAATCTGATTTTTTTAAATAAAAAATTGACACTAGTTAATATATTACGTATTGTTATCTTCAAAGTAGTTGTTCATATTACAAGATTTAGGCATACAAAAAATGATAAAACAATCATACAGTTAAAACACAAACTGTTCTTTCAGATGAACTAACAGAGATTAGTAGTGTAGTTATCTATCTTGTATATATATATACACATACACAATATATATGTATACATATATCCATAGAATCTTTTCCCTTCTTTCTTTTCTCCTTTTCCCTATCCCAGTTCTTTCCTTTTGAACACTTTCTTTCCCTTTCATTTTTACAATATCTATTGTACATTTTGGATCTTACTCTTTCAGGTTTTTCTTTTACATTAGGGAGACAATAAGATATTTACACATGCGAGTCTGATATATTTCACTTATGAGTATGGTCTCAAGTTGCATCCATTTACCTATAAAAACCTCAAGTTTATCCTTCTTTATATGTAGCTGAGTAATACTTCATTGTATAAAAATGCCACATCTTTTTTATCCATTCCATGGTTGATGGGCATTCCAAGATTTAGCTATTACATATTGTGCTACTGCAAACATGGGTGCCCATATATCATGGTGGCATGATGTTTTCAGTTCTTCTGGGAAAATACCCAGAAGGAGAATAGCTGGATTGAATGGGACTGCCAATCCTAGTTTTTTGAGTAATCTCCACACTGATTTCCATAGTGGTTGTACGAGTCTACACTCCCATTGACAGTGGAGAGGGGTTCCTTTCCCCCCACACCCTCACCAACATTTGTTATTGGTTGATTTCTTGATGACAGCTATTCTTTCTAGAGTGAGATGAAATGTCAGTGTTGTTTTAATTTGCATTTCTCAAATGACAAGTGATGTTTTACATTTTTTTTATTTTTTATTTTTATTTTAAAGAGGATAACACAGAAAAAAAAAAACAATCAAAACAACCCAGTGTAAGAGATACAGGACTTCAAAACAAAATCAACAATAGTTACCATAATGCCTTTTGATGTCTTCAAAATAGCTGCAGATAACTTCAGACATAATAAAAATCAAACAGAACAGAATAGAATAGAAACAATAAGAACAAAACAATGAGTGCAATAAAGGACTTCAAAACAAGCCAATAGTAAATCCAAAATTGCTACCATAATATATCTTGCTATCTTTGAAATAGCTGCTCCTGCCATTGGATTTGACACAATCAAACAAAACAAAAGAGAGTAGAACCCCACCCAACAAAACAATGGGAATGATACAGGACTTCCAAAACAAGACCACAGGGAATCAACAATGGCTGCAACCCTCAGAAGATCTCCCCTAGATGTCTCACTGCATAGCACTATCCTCTGAACCTGTGATCAGACCACTGGCCCTAGAGCTGCAATGTTAGTGAAACAACAAAGCACCACAGGCATCCAATTGCATTTCATCTCTATAGCTATCATCACAGCCTGTGTTTCTCTGGATAATCTGGTTGCTTATGGCATGGGGATGGGGGAGGATTGGGACTTCTTTGCCAGCCTGTGCACTGGAAGGGGCTGGAGTCTGGCTGTTCCAGTCTGGCAGCAGCCCACTCATGGCACTGGTTCCCAGACTGGGCTTACTTGTTGGTGTGGTCTTGTTCTCTCTACCCCTGCTCTACAAATGGTGCTGACTCATGGGAAGAAGCTGGGGTCTGGCTGTTCCAGTCTGGCAGCAGTCCACACACTGGTTCCCAGTCTGGGCTTGCTTCTGTTTTACATTTCTTCAAGTATTTATTTGCCATTTGTATTTCTTCATCTCAGAACTGCATGTTCATCTCAGATGCCCATTTTTGGATTGGGCCTTTGAATTTGGGGGGCCTGATGTTTTTCAATTCTTCATGTGTTCTAGATATAAGTCCTTTGTTTGAGGGATAGTTGACTAAATTTTTTTTCCATTCTGTGGGTTTTCTTTTCACACTGTTGGTGATTTCTTTTGATGCACAAAAACTTTTTAATAAGATGAGATCCTAGGTGTTGATTCTTTGAAGCACTTCCCATGTGGTTTGCTTTTTATTCACAAACTCCTTGCCAACCTCTATGTCTTCAGGATTTCTACCTGCCTTGTCTTCCAGTAGATTTAGTGTTTCTATTTTAATGCTTAGATCTTTAATCCATTTTGATTTCATTTTAGTGCATGGTGATAGACGTGGTCTAGCTTCAGTCTTCGGCATGTGGAAAGCCAATTTTTCTGGCACCATTTATTAAAGAGACTATCTTTGTTCTGGTGAACATGTTTAACCCCTTTGTCAAATATAAGGTGGCTGAGTGTCTTTGCAGTTGCATTTGCATCTTCTAATCTGTTCTATTGATCCTCCAGTCTATTTTTTTTGTCTGTACCATGTTGATTTTATCACTGTAGCTTTGTAGTATAATTTCAACTCAGGGATTGAGATGCCTCCTGCCTTGCTTTTGTTGCCCAGAATTGCCTTTGCTATTCTAGGTCTCTTCTGTTTCCAAATGAATTTTAGGAATGTTATCTCTAGATCTGTAAGGTATGTTAATGGTATTTTGATTGGGATTGCATTGAATTCTTATAACAGTTTTGGCAGTGCGGCCATTTTCACAATGTTGGGTCTTCCTAACCAGGAGCAAAGGATATCTTTCTATTTTCATGAAAAAACTCAGAGAAGAAAAATGAGGTTCTTTGAGGTCAAGGAATTCACCCACATTTGTGAAACAAAAAGTGAGTCTAGAACTCAGAGGTCTTTTTAGCACATCTCACAGCCCTCAATGTTATAGTGGATCACCAGCCTTGGGCTCTAGATCCTTGTTTGGCCCCTGGACTGGTGATGCAGGCCATAGCTGATGTTACAGGGAGGCCATCTTGTATCCAGGTGCACACAATGTAAACACTTTGATCCAGGGGCACAGTGAACACTGGTGCCATGAATGAGTGGAGCTCTTGGGCCAGGGGAGGGGGCTGTCTTTGGGGGCTTTTGCAGGAACTGGGGCCTCAACACAGAGTCCAGACAGACTTCTGCCTGGGAGACACCTGCAGGAACAAACACTTCCATCTAACTCATCTCCTGCTTGTGACAGGATCCATTGTTGGTTTCAAAAAGGAGTAAGAGAACCAAGGAAACTGTCAGTGTGTCTGTATTATTAGTATCTGGAGTGCAGAGCAGGGCAGAGGAGGTTTGGGGCAGCAGGAGCAAAAAGAGACTTCTGAGTGCACTGGGGAGATGAGGAACTTCTGTACTTGAGCTTGTGGAGGAAGAAGTTCCAGGACTGCAATGCCTGCTAGGTGTATGTTCCTACAGAGACACAGGTCCACGGGTGCCCCTGCCCTTGGGGTGAGCCATCTTCCCTGCCTGCGGATTTCACAGGTTGAAGGACAATTCCTGCTGGAACCTGGGGAGATTCTGATCTCCTGCCAAGGAATCCCACTTTCCTTCCAGGGCAGTCCATTGAGACAGAGAGCAGATGGAGCTTCTAAGAGCAGGGTCAACCCTGGCTGGGCTATTGTCCCAGGAGACAGAGTGGTTGATGTTTCTTCAGGCAGCTGGTAGAGCGGGCAAGTATTGCTTCCTATGCCTCTTTCCAGACTGTGCTGGAGGCAATGCCACATGCTCATTGAACTACTCTTGTCCCTCTGGTCATAGGAAGACACCATTTCCTAGGCTTTGTTTTGCAGTTAGTGGAGGGCCATGTAACTGGATTCTGAGTCGTGTCCTCAAACTCTTAAATTTTCTCATCTACATGGCTAGAAGCAAGGACTATCCTCTTCTAAACTGACAGTGGTGGTTATATGTTTAGTGGCAGCTTCCTACGTCAAAGGAACCTGGGTCTCTGAGTCATCTACTGCCTGAAGGAGGGCTACAAAGAGGAGCTGATGTTGGCATCAAACTGTAACAGTGATGGTGAATGTTTTAGAGACCCCATTCGCAAACTGCAACTCAAAACCCACTTATTTATTACAAAGTGCCAACACTGCAATTAAACCCAAGTACTGAGGTTTTAGTTCAGAAAAAAACAACTTGTTCACGTGGCTCACATGGCAACAGGGAGGGCTCTGTGTGCCCACTGTGGCGAGTGTGCCATAGGTCACCACCACTGAACTGTAAGAGAGTCACATATCTTTGTTATGTTGAGCCACTGAGATATGGGGGCTTATGAATATAGCAGCTAGTTTTAATTAACATCACTAATTAATGTACCCTCCTCCTCCTAGTCATTGGTGTGTGTGAGAACCACTCAGACTAAGCCAAAACTCAGGGCATGTAAGGATACTTCCGGACAGCCTTGAGGACATGACCTTGTTTTCAACCCAGGTGTACATGGGGGCATAATTATATAACCATGTCTTAGCTGTGGACAACTATATATGTGCCAGTGTGGCCCACATGTAAGAATGTAAATAGGTGATGACAACCTGTATACAAAATATACAATAAAAGTGCAGGTGATTGTGCTCTGCTCCATGCTGCCTACTGTTGTTCCTGATGTGCTGCACACATGTGTTCTTTAACCTTGGGACCTCAACCTCGAAAATCTCCATTGAGCCCCCTGTGTAGGCTGACAGTCTGACATCACCAGGTCTATACTGACTGATGACACCTTAACTTTATGCTGTTTGTGCTGATCTCTGAAATAGAGATATTAGTGCCTGTGGGGAAACGCACTGTATTTGTACATTCATTCTGCTCATAAAGACTATGATGATGCTTACTTAGTTGTGACTGTGTGGTCAGTGTTTTGCTAGTCTTTTTTTAATGTGTTAGGTATTTTCACAAATGTTAATTCACTTAATCATCTCGAAGATGATGAGAGTTAGATATTTATTATGCATTATGTGTTTTACATAAGAGAACACTATGGTTCAAGGAAATCCAATAATTTTCCCATCATTGCCCAGTGGGGAACCATCAAGGTACTAATAATTTGAAATGAAGAGGGGATCCTCAGATGAAACAGTATTGGAAAGACTTGCACGATGTCATATGAAAAAGATTAGGTCATGTGAAGAATATTACCAGTAATGAAGAGGGTACCTAGAATAAATGAGTTCAGAGAGCTTCACTGACCATTTTGTTTGAATTCAGAAAGTTTCCCCCAGCATTGTGTGTGTGTGTGTGTGTGTGTGTGTGTGTGTGTGTATGAATTCTCAGTGAAAAACACTCAGAAAGAGAACAGTAGACAACACTACCATTTTACAGGAGAAAGTTGAAGTTTGCATGGTTAGCCTGGCTAGTCTGATGGAGTACTTGGATAGGAGCTCATGCTCAAAGCCTATTCTCTTTTTCTTCTACTGGTACTGTAATTGAAGTTCCTTTAGAAGATAATCAATCTCTAACCAGAATTCTGAAATCATTCCTGCTCAAATTTCTAAACAGCCCACCGTGTTGCCACCTTTCAACATTTGGGGTACCAACGTGGGGAATCAGCCTGTGCTGCTGGCAGTGGGGCAGTTGGCACATAAGTTCCCAAGTTCTGCTGATTTCCCAATCCTGTACAATTTCTCCACCCAAATGAAGGCCTTATGTTACTTTGCTTCTGCCAAATGTTACTTTTTGTCATAGATTTAAGAAGTATCAATAACAACCTATGACTTCAACCATTTCCTCACCAAAGTCATCATTTAAAAAAAAATGTGCTCAAGGAGAGCCCAATGAGCTATGTGTCTTTGGTCTCAAACATGAGCCAAAGTGTGAGGAGTAGTACTAGTTATTTCTGGAGATTGCTTCTAGAGTTACCAGATTTCTCCTCTTCTCCATTAAGTTACGCTGTCCTACTAAGCTATCCTTGCTGTGACTGATTCTCTCTAAGCTGGGCATTTCTGGAAAGGCTGAGTGTTTATCACTTGAGTGATGGTCGGGTTGTCTGCATTTTTAGATTTGGGTTCTTTCTACCATTTTCTCTTGTCAGAGCCCAGTTCCCTCTTGACAAGATTTATTATCATTTTTCATCCTCTGCTTCACTTGGGTATTTGACAGATCCTTAGTAATTTCCACACTTTGGACCCCGCAGGAAGGAGCTGGATTGTCTCTGATATTAGACTTCTCGCTGTAATTGCTTTGGGTCTTTATCACCCACATTTTCTTCTGAATAATCCTGTAGCCAGAATCCTAAGCTGACCTCAATGATTTGACAGTTATTTTAATTTACTGGAAACAAAACAACTGCTTTGAACTTCAGTGAGTACTGCCGGTCCATTCCTGGTTGGGAAAGAAAACCAGGAGTGTAAGTGTGAGCTGCCTGCCCTCATCTCACACAGGAAGGCAGCTCTGGTGTGCACTTTGCTGGTGGGAGAATGCATGCACCTCTCTTTGCCCAGATCATTTAAAGCTGAGGCAAATGTGTTGGTGGACGTTGCCAGTGGTGGTCTCTCCAGTCTCAGAGAAACCCCCTTGTAAGGAGGGAGTCAGGCAGAGGAAGGAGGATCATAAAGCATAATGTCGAAAAGTGCATAAAACCTGAGTTTGAATTCTGGTTCTGCCACTTGGTAGGCAAGTTATACAAACACTCTGAGGCCCCTTTTGGGCTCATGATGCTTGGGCATAGCAACTTTTTTTTCTTTAATAACATGACTGTTGGGATGTTGGAGAAGTTATGCTGGTGAAGTGTATAACATAAGGCACGAAACAAGAGAGGTATACAGTGACTGGCAGACACTGCTCTTCACCGTATTTTCCCAGCAACTCAGTGATACGATAAAGTTAGGTGTAAGCAAGTCTGTGATCCACAAGCCAGCGGCTAATTATTCATATAATTATAGATAATATAATGTCCTCAAGTGTTCTTAGATGCCCCTGAGCTTTGAAGCAGCCTGAGTGGTTCCCCATAACAGCCTAGTTGCTCAAAGATCTTGCCCAGGAAGAAACTTCAGTCATCAGCTGCTCCTGGAAAAAGAAAGAGAAATCCTAAATATCCATCAATGGGTGAACAGATAAAGAAAATGTAGCATTTGTACAGAATGGAGTACTACTCTGCCATAAGGAAGAGTAAACTTGAGTCCTTTGTAGGAAAATGGACCCACTTTGAGACCATAATGTTAAGTGAAGTAAATCAAACACACAAGCTTGAATATCACAGGGTTTCTCTTAGACGAGAAACCAAAACTATAAATAAAGAACAAAATAAAGGATAGATAATAAGAAATGCAAGAGAAGTCTGATGGGAGGATGGCCTCCCTATAATTCCCTCCTCTCTCAAGTGGGTGCCTTCACCCCAGCATTGCCCATTGTGAGCTTTTAAATTGAGGTGAAAGTCACATAAAATAAAGTTAACCACTGTTATAGTTTATATGTTGTGTCAATCTGAGAAGTCTAGAAGCTTAACTAAGTGACTCAGCAGCTCTACATCCTGGGGTATAGAGGACAAGCCCTTACCTTTCTAGGATATTGTTCATTATGTCAATTTGAGAAGGTCAGAAATTTAACTAAGTGACTCAGCAGGGGGCCAGGGTCCTCACTTTGTAACATTCTCAGCCTGTGCAAGAGGAGGGCAGGCAGATGCTGTGAGTGCTACACC
>RJWM01003953.1:0-107017 GCA_004363535.1 Dasyprocta punctata
CCTACCGGCCGGGATAGGCGCCCAACATTGATTGATTGATATCAAGTGATATAAGCAATAAAAAACTATTTTAAACAAGGTGTCAAGACAATCAAATGAAAACAGAGTAGCCTTTGCAATGAATAATGTTAGGGCAACTTGATAACTATATGTAAAAGCACCAAGACAAACAAAATTTTATACTTTCAATGTACCATGTACAATTAATTTTAAAGTAATTATAGCCAGACTTATTGAAACAGGCCTGAAATTCCAGTTAATCAGGAAACTGAGGTGGACAACATAGCAAGACTCTGTTTCAAAAACACAGCAGAACAAAAACATTAAGTATAGACTTTTAACTGTAAGACCCTTAACCATAAAAGGGTTAGAAAGAAATGTGAGAGTAAATCTTCATGTCCTTTAATTAGGCAATGGATTTTTATGGTTTCTCAGATATGTAGTATATCAAAATCACAAACAACAAAAAATATTTAATTGGCATTAGAAAACATTTTTCCTGTAAGCATTAACAGCAATGAAAGAAAAGACATCCTTTAAAATGGAAAACTATACTAGTATTGTATTCGTTGATCCTGTGCCCCCCCCCAGGACTTGTAATTTGGATGGGGCTGAGTATGGCATTTGTGATTCATTTGTTGTCTAGCACTGGGATTGGAGATGTGAGTGCTGTGCCTGCCCAGGGTTGGAGCCAACATACAGAGTAAGGTAGGAAGAACGTGGGTCTTCCCTCTCTTGCTCTCTCTCCTTCTCTCTCTTGCTGGGTTCACATGCCTTGCTGTTGGGTGGTGGCCATTAATGACTGTCCCACCTCGCCATGCTGCCTTGGAGCCAGCTGAGTATGGACAGAAACTCCTGAGAACTGTAAAAAATAAACCTTTCCTTCCCTAATTTTGGGCATCAGGTATTTTGTGTCAGCAACGAGTAAAAAGTAACTAAGACAAATATATTTGGTAATGACTAGTAATCAAGATATTTAAACCACTTATCACTTAATAACAAAAAAGTAAGTAGACCAATTAAAAAATAAGGAAGGCATTCACATACATATTTTTCATAGCATATATTAAACTACATAAAGTAATGACTTAAAATACATAAGAACATAAAATAATGACTAACATAATTCACTGTTAGTAAAACATAAATTGAGATCATATTAGAGGAAACCTCCAAGAGGACAACTAATCTGCCTTCCAGGGGACTGTGCAACTGGCGCAGACTCCCAGAAGAGAATAAGAATGGGCCCCTCAGGGACCCACCCTACTGGGCACGAGCAGCACCAGCATGCAGGCTTAGGATCAAGGACAACCCACCCGAACCCACCCCCCACTCCACCCCAGTAAGCAACCTGCTGGTCCAGAGGTCTGGCTAAATTGATAGCAACTAAGGAATATTAAGCAACTAAATGCTAGTATTGCTTCATTGATTTTGTAGGCCTCAGGTCAGCAACCTGAGCATTCCTTTGGAAGATAACAGTAGGCAATGCAGCAAATATGGGGGATTCTCTTTGGTCTTGTCTTCAAGGTCCAATATGGTTCTCACTGTTTTGCTTTACTGTGATCATTATTATTTTTTTGCTTTATTTTATATTCTGTTTTTATTGTTTTTATTCTGTTTTGTTTTTGGTTCAATTCTACTATACCTGTCGGAATGATCAGCTATTCTGAAGATAACAAGATATACTATAGTAGCTATTGTTTTCATAGTATCTCTCTTTGAAGTTCTGTACCAGTCTGCTGCTTTGTTTTGATTGACTTTGCTCTGTTATGTTCTGTTGGATTTTACTATCTTTAAAATTTACAAAAAATCATATTGAGGTGCCATTTCATATTTATTATGGTGCTTACAATAAAAATACAAGAATTATAAGCTAAATGATGCAGGCAGCTCCTAAGAGCTAGAAAAATTTGGACACAATACCTTATGTCAGCAAATGAAGAATGTTTAATTTTGGCTTTTTCTTCAGTCCATCATCATCAGTCTTGAAGGCATGAAGGGCCTTGAAAGGATCTGAAAAAGGAAAACTGCACACATTACAGCATCCAGGAAAGAAAAAGAAAGAAGCCAAGGAGGAACATGTGTCCTTTCCAATCACACCAGCAATAGCCTCTCTTTTCTAACTAGGTGACACATCCTCACCACACATTTAACTGCTGAACTAATAATGAATGAATCCACTGATGAGTATAGCATTTCTATGAACAATCAGCGTCTAAAAATTCCACCTTTGAATGTATATGCCACCACCCACGTGGCTCCTGAGGTTCTTGGGGGGTGAAGCACCATGAGAGGATGAGAAAAATAAAGAAAGAGACAAAGCTGGGGTCAGGTGGAGCCTTTATCCTCCTGATGGGAGAAAAGGTACTGCTCAACCAATGCTGCATGTTAATTTATATACTGGGAAGGATGACATCAATTTCAGCCCCTCTGCCTAGCAACGCAGGCCTGGATTGTTTAGGAGCCTTGTGTTTTTCTGGGCTGTAGCAACTTTTTCACGTGGTTGACCCAGGTGCTCCCTGTTACTTTGGAAAGTCATGTATGGGTCATTTTCCAGCTTCAACAGCTCCCAACACATATAATATTCTAGATCTAAGTCATAACATCTCTGCTTACCAAAAACTCATGTCCATTACATTACACAAATTTCACATTCTCTAATCTTTAAGAGTAACCAGTCTTTTTTTTTTTTTTTTTTTGGTGGCACTGGGAATCAAACACAACCTCGTGCCCACCAGATAGGCACTTAAGCCACTGAACCAAACTTCCAGCCCTAAGAGTAACCAGTCTTAATCATTTCAGCATTGCTGAAAAGTTCAATCCCAAATCCCTGAGATTTAAGACAAACTCTTAGCTGTGAGTCCCTATACAAACGAAAACGAAGTTAATCACTTCCAAAATAAAATGACCCAGATAAACATTACCATTCCAAAAGGTACAAATAGGGGGATAGAAATGAATGGGACCTGAAGAAGTCCAAAATCCAACAGGGCAGGCATTACATCCTGTAGTTCCATGTACAGCACCCGAGGCAATATGAGGCAAGATGAAAACTCTAAAGGGCTAGGACGGCTCTACCCTTATGTCACTGCTGGTGCTTGTGGGCCCACAGCTTCTCTCTTGGGCTGGTTCTGTTCCTACTTTGTAGTTTTTGACAGACAATCCATGTTCCTAGCTTCTCCTACCTGCAGGGGTCTCTATCACACCCTCAACTTCACACTCACAGCTTCACATATTGTCCACTCAGGGACACACAACCTGGCCTCCCAGGTCTTCTTTTGACATCTGAGTGGAAGCCTTCCTGATGCCCCTTGAATTCTGCATGCAACTAAAACCAGTGCCACATGAATGATGCCAAAGTTGTCTGCCAGTTGGAGAGGTAGTCAGGCTTCTTGAATGCAAAGATTGAGGGCCTATCAAACAAATCCTGAGGAAAAACTGTCCTAGGCTGTCACCATTCTGAACATGATATTCTGGGACTTTCTTCACAGAGCAAAATCTTTTATTTTAACTATGTTGAGGCTGCAAAGGGTGGATTCCTGTGACTTCTCAGGACCTCAGGCCATCTTTTCTATTCTCCTGCTCCTTCCCAGCAATCAAGGTCTTCTCTTCTCTACATTTGCAGTCCATATCTTTACTGGTGATTCCTTTCTGGCCAAATTCACAATGTTTTCAATCATTCTTCTGGCCTCTTCGTTCTTGATTTTCATATAGATCTGGCTAAAAGTTCCCAACAGTAGCCATGCCATGGCCTCAATTTCTTCTGCAAGAATAATTATTGCTTAGTCTCAGGCAGTCACTAGACAGAGCAAAATGCAGACAAGTTTTCTGCCAAGGTATAACCCATATTGTCTGGAATCCAACAGCCAGTGCAGTTCTTCTTCCCAGCAAAAACCTCCTGAACTTGGTCTTTATTGGCAGGATTTCTAGCAGCCTTCTGATCTTCTGAGCTACGACCAGAATCTCCCATCAAGTACAGTCTAAAGAATCACAGATCTCCTTTTTGAGCCAGCATCTCCAAACCTTTACAAACTCTTCACACAAGCCAGTCCCAAAGGCTCCTGAACCACACGGTCCAGTATAGTTAGAGCAATGACTCTATTTCAGTGACAACAAATTAGTTACTTTTTTCTCATTGTTGAAATAAAATACCAAACACCCAAGGTTAAAGGGATAAGGTTTATTTAGCTCACAGTTTGTAAAGGTTTCAGTTGATAATTTCTGTCTGCAAGACAGGGCGGCATGGCAGACAAGCATCACAGAGGATAAATAGTTTATTGCAGGATGAAGATAACAAAACAAGGATGGGACGACCATAACTCTTTCTATCCCTTATATCTTATTCAGGCTACTTAGGGTATGTGGCATTCATTCTCTAATTCTAGTGCCCTTGATCCTAGGTTTGCACCATGAATTACTCCTAACATCACACACTCTAGATAAAGCCACCACTGGAAAAAATCCCACCTATATTCATATGAGGTGCTGGGAAGACATCTAGACATAAACCCTAACAGTTACCCTCCAAAACATGTTCCCACTGCCTCACATTGCTCTCTAGGTCTTCAGTTTCTTATATTTATAATGCAGACTCACACTACGATCTCTCCAATGACTTTCAAGGCCTTTGATCTTGGACTGGTGCTACATCATTGTCATACTTCTTCTTTGGCTTCCATATTCTTTGGCTAAACAACTACTAGTGTCTCTCATGCTCCAGTGTGTGGACAGCTGTGGTGGATTAACTAATGGTCAATTGTAACACCCAGCTGAACTGAATCAGCATGGTGCTGGATGTGGAAGACCCACATAAGGATTGTTGCCAACAGCATAAAAAGGAGAATGGCAGGGGAAGATGGTGTGCTGTTGATAGTCCTGGAGAAGCCTGTGGCACTGGTTTTCCTGATATGAATTTAGCTGTTATCATTGGAGGAACTCAGGTCCTCACTATCGCTGAGAATGGCTGTTGTTCTCTTTGGGGGAGCTGTAGTCCTTACCTTGAGTGTTGCTTTCTGGCTCTAGTACAAATCCCTCAGCCTGATTAAGAGTTCTTCAACCCACTGGTGCAAAATTTCTAGCTTCTATCACTGACCTTTGGGCCTTCTTAGTGCAGATCTTTGATACAGACTTGCATGAGACATTGTCATGGGCTCTAGGCCTCTAGTTGGACTCCTGGAGGACATTGTCATGGGTTCTAGGTCTTCAGATGGACTTATGAAGGACATTTTTGTGGGAGCCAGGCCCTTAGCTGGAGTCCTTGAGTCCCTAGTGTGTGGACAGATCTCCTGCACTCTTCTGCATTTGATTGTTTGAGTTAATATTATAAAATAATTCTATATATTATGTGTCCTGCATTACATCTATTCCCCTGTAAACCCTGACTACAACAGCAATTTGAAATTCTTCTGCCTCTGATCCTGTGAACCTGCCAAACAATTTCCCTTGCTTAATTATACATGTATTTTCCATTATTTCTGTTCCTGTGTAGATTTCTAATACACTTACATATATTGTTTCATCCTATACAAGAATAGTGTGACAAAATTGAATTATACACTTGAAATAGTAATAGATTAATAACTACAGCTAATAATAGAACATAACAACTATGACCATTTATGATACTTTCCTTTAACCTGCAGTTTTGCTTCCCATAATTTTAGTTATTTAAGTACTATAAAGGCCCATAAACATTAAATGGAAAACTTGACAAATAAAGAAGACATTGTAAGTTTTAAATTGCTCACTGTATTAGTCAGTTTTCTTATTTATGAGACACACTACTTTAAATCTTGGATTTAAAGGAGAAGAGATTTAATTTGGCTCATAGTTTAGAAGAATCATTCCATTTTTAGTTGACTCTAATGCACTAAAATCATAGCAGAGGAAAGATGCTTAGTTCATGAGGGAGTCATGCAGTTTACTAGAGGAACAAAGTCAGAGAGGTTGGGGTGAGAGACCAGTTACAATCCATAAGATCACATCTCCATGACTCATGCAGGCATAGCAAGAGGTGTGCCTTTCTAATTACTTGGTGGCTCCTAAGCCAATCAGGTTGACAATCCACTTGAACCATAACAAGTCACTCTTTGTCAATTTGATACATGTGATGGCTTACATGTTGATGTCACCCAATGCCTCATGAGCTCATAGGTGAGACTTTTGAGAAATGACTAGATCATGAGTGTGTGATATTGGATTATGGGTGTGCATTACTGAATCGTGGGTATGTAGTACTGGATTAGTCCACTGATGAGTTTATGGCTTGGTATGATGCCAGATGATGAAGCCTGGACCAAAGGGTTGGGCCAATGTAGGAGTGTCCTGGAGAATATACCCCTACTTTACTTTAGTACTTACTGCTTCTTACTCATCATGCCATGAACTGTTTGTCATCTGCAGTGCCCCTTTGCTACGTTGCCCTGCCTTAGAGCCAGCCAACTATTTTCTGAAACCTCTATAAATTATGAGCTAAAATAAACTTTTCCTCCTTTAACTTATGAGTGTTGCTTATTTTGTCCCAGCAGTGAGAAAGTAACAAAAACAATGCTCAAACACATCTCCTTAAGTAATACGTAAATCAAAAATAATCACAAAGTCAAAGTTATCCAATGAACAATCAAAGCACTCTAATCCCCTCCCCAAAATCACAATAGTCAGAGCATTGTTAAAAGCCCAGGTCAATATCTCTCTGAGACTCCAGGCAAACGCTTAGCTGTGAGGTCCTTATGGAACCCAAAAACATGTTACAAAATCCCAAGATGAAATGGCACAGGGTACCCATTCCAAGAAGGAGGAATAAAAGAAGAGAAAAAAATCAGGCAAAAATAAGATTGAAATCCAGCAAGGCAGATATTAAATCCTGTAACTCCATGTTCAACATCAGGGACAATTGGTGATGAGATACAAGTATAAGTTATAAAGATCTTGGAAACTCCCACCTCTATAGCCTTCCAGATTGAAGTCCACAAGCCCTTTTTTTTTAATTTAAGAGAAAGAAAGACACATATAACAAAGACAAAAAGCAAAAGACACAAACAAATGACTAGAGTAAATGCACAACAGTAACAATACAGGTTTACAAAACAGGATGATAGAAACTTGACAATTGTTGCAACATTGCATATAATTGCCTTCAAAATGGTTGTTTACATTAACAGATATAGACATGTAAAATTGATCTAATCGTATGAGTATTAATTGTTCTTTCTCAATAATGAATACATTCAGCAGTGTGTTCATTTTAGTTATCTTACATATACATATACGCAGATTTATATCTTTTCCTTTTCCCTTCCCTCTTCCCCACTTTTCCCTTCCCAATTACTTTTGCTCTTTGAGCTGTTTTTTACTCTTACATAGTATTTGTTATAGATTTTGGATCATATATACTTTTTCAGTTTCTTACACTAGGGAGACAATATGGTATTTACACATGTGGGTTTGATTTATCTCAATTATGAGCATGGTCTCATGTTGTGTCCATTTACTTATAAAAGTCTCAATATAATCTTTCTTAATAGCTGAGTAGTACTCCATTGTATAAAAATACCATATCTTTTTTATCCATTCTTTGATTGATGGGCACTTGGGTTGTTTCCAAGATCTGGTTATTACAAATTGGGCTGCTATAAACATGGGTGCACAGATATCACTGTGGTATGATGTTTTCAATTCTTCTGGGAAAATACCCAGAAGTGGGATAGTTGGGTTGAATGAGATCTCTAATCCTAGCTTCTTGAGGAATCTCCACACTGACTTCCACAATGGTTGCACCAGTCTACACTCCCACCAACAGTGCAGAAGAGTTCCTTTTACCCCACAGCCCCTCCAGCATTTGTTGTTGGTTGACTTTTTAATCTTGGCCATTCTTTCTGGAGTGAGATGGAATCTCAGTGTTGTTTTAATTTGCGTTTCCCAAATGACCATTGATGTTGAACATTTTTTCATATATTGATTTGTCATTTGTATTTCTTTCTCTACGAAGTGTGTATTCATCTCAGATACCCATTTTTGGATTGGATCTTTGAATTTTAGGAGCCTGATTTCTTTTAATTTTTTATACATTTTAGATAGAAGTCCTTTGTCTGATGGACAATTGGCTAAGTTATTTTCCCAATTCGTGGGTTTTCTTTTCACTCTGTTGGAGATTTCCCTTGGTAATGCAAAAACTTTTTAGTAAGATGAGATCCCAGTTGTTGATTCTGGAAAGTATTTCCCATGCAATCTGATTTTTGTTCATGAACTCTCTGCCTACTCCTATGTCATCAAGATTTTTACCTACTCTGTCTTCTAGTAAGTTTAATGTCTCTTTAACATTCAGATCTTTGATCCATTTTGACTTGATTTTAGTGCAGGGTGATAGGCATGGATCTAGTTTTAGTTTATGGCATCTAGAAATCCAGTTTTTCCAGCACCATTTGTTAAAGAGGCTATCTTTCTTCCAATGTACATGTTTGGCCCCTTTGTCAAAGATGAGGTGGCTAAGTGTGTTTGTAGTTGTGGCTGTATCTTCCGATCTATTCCATTGATCTTCAGGTCTGTTTTGATTCCAGTACCATGCTGATTTTATCACAGTAGTTTTGTAGTATAGTTTCAAGTCAGGGATTGTGAAGCCTCCTGCCTTACCTTTATTGCCCAGAATTGCCTTTGCTATTCTAGGTCTTTTCTGGGTCCAGATGAATTTCAGGAATGCTTTCTGTAGTTCTGTGAGGTAGGCAAGTGGTATTTTGATTGGGATTGTATTAAATCTGTATAATAATTTTGGGAGAATGGCCATTTTCACGATGTTTGTTCTTCCTATCCACGAAAAGGGACTATCTTTCCATTTTCTGAAATCTTCTTCTATTTCCTTCTTTAGAGTAATGTAATTTTCACTGTATAGATCTTTTACTTCCTTTGTTAGATTGATTCCTAAGTATTTCATTTTTTTGGATGCTATAGTGAAGGGTGTGGTTTCCCTTATTTCTCTGTGAGTGATTTTGTTGTTTGTGTACAGGAATGCTATTGATTTTTGAGTGTTGATCTTGTATCCAGCTACCTTACTGAATTTGGTTACTACTTCTAGAAGTCTTCTAATGGATTTTTGGGGGTCTTCTATTAGAGTATCATATTGTCTGCAAATAACGATAATTTCAATTCTTCCTTTCCTATCCTTATTCCCTGTTCATGGGAATAAAGTTTCTTTCTCTTGTCTAATTGCTCTGGCTAATATTTCCAAAACTATATTGAATATGAGTGGTGATAATGGACATTCTTGTCTTGTTCTTGATTTTAGGTTGAAAGTTTTCACTTTTTGTCCATTTAGTAAGATGTTGGCTGTTAGTTTATGATATATGGCTTTTATTGGGTTGAGGTAGAGACCATCTAGTCTGATTTTCTGTAGGGTTTTCATCATAAATGGGTGTTGGATTTTGTCAAAAGCTTTTTCTGCATCTATTGAGATGCTCATGTGGTTCTTGTCCTTGGCCCTTTTGATATGGTGTATTATATGTATTGATTTGCATATGTTGAACCATCCCTGCATTCCTGGGATGAATCCCACTTGATCATGGTGTATAATCTTTCTGATAACTTGCTGTATTCTATTTGCCAGTATTTTATTGAGGATTTTTGTGTCTATGTTCATGAGAGAGATTGGCCTGTAATTTTGTTTTTTGGTTGGGTCTTTCTCTGGTTTTGGTATTAGGGTAATACTTGTTTCCAGGAATGAGTTAGGGAGACTTGCTTCCCTTTTGATTTCATTGAAGAGTTTGAGGAGTGTTGGCATTAAGTCTTTCCTAAATTTCTTGTAGAATTCAGCAGTGAATGCATCAGGGCCCGGGCTTTTCTTTGTTGGTAGGGTCTTATTTACATTTTCAATTTCATTAGCTGAAATTGGGTTGTTCAGCAGCTTTGCATCTTCTTGATTCAGCTTGGCACCTCATAGGTTTCTAGGAATCTGTCCATATCTTCTGTGTTATCGAATCTATGTGAGTAAAGGTTTTCGAAGTAGGTGTTGATGATCTTCTGTATTACCACAGGATCTGTAGTGATTTTACCCTTTTCATTTCTTATTGCATGAATCTGAATTTTTTCTTTCCTCTTCTTGATAAGGTTGGCTAGGGGTTTATCAATTTTATTTACTCTCTCAAAGAACCAACTCTTCCATTCATTAATTCTTTGCATTGTTTTCTTAGTTTCAATTGCATTAATTTCTGCTCTAATCTTAATAATTTCCTCCCTTCTTTGGGCTTTGGACTTGACCTGCTCTTCTTTTTCTAGAAGTTTGAGGTGCAGCATTAGGGTGTTTATGTGTGTTCTTTCCATTTTTTTGATGTGAGAGTTTAGTGCTATAAATTTCCCTCTGAGGACTGCTTTCATTGTATCCCACAGGTTCCGGTAATTTGTATTTGCATTTTCATTCAATTGTAGATATTTTTTAATTTCTTCTTTAACTTCTTCTGTGACCCATTGGTTATTTAGGAGAGTATTATTTAATTTCCACGTGTTTATGGGGTTCTTGTAGGTTTTTTGTCATTCATTTCCAATTTTACTGCACTATGGTCAGATAATATGCATGGAATTATTTCAGTTCCTTTGCATTTACTTAAGCATGTTTTGTGGACCAGTATATGATCTATTTTAGAGAATGACCCATGTGCAGCTGAGAAGAATGTGTATTCTGATGTTGGTGGGTGGAATACTCAGCACACATCTACTAGGTCCATTTGTTCACAAGTTTGATTCAGTTCTGTTATTTCTTTGCTGATTTTTTGTTTGGTTGATCTGTCTCTCTGTGACAGTGGGTGTTAAGGACCCCTGTTATAACTGTATTATTGTTTATTTGGTTTTTCATGTCTATTAAGAATTGTCTTACATAGTTGGGTGCTCCCATATTCGGTGCATATATATTTGTGATTGTAATCTCTTCCTCTTGAAGTTTTCCCCTAACAAGTATGTAGTGACCTTCTTTATCTCTTTTGATCATTCTTGGTTTGAAGTTTGCATTGTCTGCAAACATAATAGCTACCCCTGCTTTTTTCTGTGTTCCTGTTGCATGGAGTATTGCTTTCTAGCCTTTGATTTTTAGTCTGTGAATTTCCTTTTGAGTGAAATGTGTTTCTTGTACACAGCATATTGTTGGATTTTGTTTCTTAACCCACTCTGCTAGTCTGTTTCTTTTTATTGGTGAATTGAGACCATTTACATTGATAACTGATACTTACTGGTTCATCCCTGTCATATCTTTCTGTTGTTGGTTTTCTACATTTTCTGTTTAATTATTTGCCCTGCTTAGTGGTTTCCTTTTGTTGTTGTTCTTAAGATTGTAGCTATCTTTGTCTCTTTCTAGAGTGTCTTTCAGTAGTCTTTGTAGTGTTGGTTTGGTGGCCATAAATTTCTTCAGTTCTTCTTTGTCATGAAAGTATCTTATTTCTCCATCAATTTTTAAGGATAGTTTTGCAGGGTACATCAATCTGGGTTGAAAGTTGTTTTCTTTCAGGATTTGAAATAGTTCACTCCAAGCTCTTCTTAACTTAAAGATTTGTGTTGAGAAGTCTTCCATGATTCTGATAGGCTTTCCTTCATAGGTGATCTCTTTTTTTTCTCTGACAGCTTTTAGTATTTTGTTCTTGTGCTGTATTTCTGATACCCTTATTATTATATGTCTGGCTGAAGATTTATTTTGGTTATGGTTAACTGGGGTTCTGTATGCCTCAGTTACCTGTATTTCAGATTCTCTTCCCATGTTTGGAAAGTTTTCTGTTATTTCTGTGAATAGTCTTCATAGGTCATTAGTATTGATCCTTGCTTTTTCATTGATGCCTCTTAATCTTATGTTGTTTCTCTTGGCATTGTCTTGCAGCTGTTGAATTGTTGTTTCTTGGTTCCTTACTACTTTTAAGAGATCTTTTCTTTCGTGGCCATGATCTCCCATGCTGTCTTCAAGATCTGAGATTCTATCTTCAGCTTCATTCAAGCGGTTTTTCAAACTTTCCATGGAATTTTTCATTTCCTGCATTTCCTTTTGCATCTGTTTCGTTCATTCTGTTTGTGTCTTATATTGTTCATTCAAAGTTTCGATCATTTTATTAAGTTCTTCTAGTTTTTAAACTTGCTCTTCTTTAGATACACACAACATTTCTTTAATAATCATTCTCATTTCATTTTTTAGCTGAGAGATTATTTCTGATTTGAGTTTCTCTATAGCTTCATCAAGCTGTTTCTTTACTGCATTTTCTATCATTTCAGAAAGTCCATTTGTGTGACTCCCACTGTTTTCCATTTCAATGTCTCTTGGGTTTATTCTCAGTGGGCTGGGGGATTGAGACTGCCTCTTGGTCTTTTGTTTTGTTATTTTGTTCTAGAGCCTGTGTGGCTCTGTGTCCTGTGAGGCTCATTTGGCGTTCCCCTGGTGGGTCACACTGAGTCGTGGGACCCAGTAGAGCTGGTTCTTGTGCACAGCTAATGAGGGCACCCTTCCCAGAGTGTGCAGGTGGAGCCTTCACCTTACTGGGTGGGGGCCAAGGCCTCTTGGTCCCAGGCAGCTAGGCAGTGTGTACCCTGGAGTGTGGTGCCACCCAGACCGAGTCTGGCTGCAAGGAGTTCAGAGCTTCTGGTGTGCCAGGCAAGCCTGGTTGAGTCCCAGGTCTATAGTGCCAGGGCCTTGCTCCTGGCTGGGCAGGCCCATGGTGAGCTCTAGGACCCAGTGTGCAGGCCGCTGCACTGAAGAATGGAGCTTGCACATGCCCTGCACTCTGGTGGGGAGAGCCCAAGCTCTCCAAGGCCCTGCTGCTATGCTGGTCAGTCCCTGATGAGCAGCTCTGGGGTCCTGGGCTGGGCTGGGCTCAGTACCTCTGTGTTCTGCGAGGCTGGCCAGGTGTTCCCTTGGTGGGTCATGCTGAGTTGTGGGGACCCAGTAGAGCTGGATCCTGTGCCCACAAGCCTTTTTGTTGTGTTACTTGTATGCATGGCCTGTAGCTTTTCTAGGCAGATGTTCCACATTCCTGAAATGTCTGAATTCCTGTAATCTCCTCTGCAACTTTGGTTCCATTTGCATGACTTCACACACTTTTTCAAGAACTTCTCCTTGAAATGTGGGTGGAAACTGTCTTAAGGCTATGACACTTGTATTCTACATTTATGTAAAATCAAGCATCACATGGACAATGCCAGTGTCTGCTGTCAGTGAGAGCAATAGGCAAGCCCTCTGAGGCCTGGGTATCAGCAGCCTCTGATGATCTGGATGGCTAAGTGTGCTAAATATATACTGGAAGAAATTTCTTAGAAGGTCTTTTCAATTAGGGAGCCCAGGAACTCACATTTTAAATGAAATATTTACATTTTGGTACCTTTTGGTCTGGACTGAGTAGGGTATTATAGATTCCAAGGATACCTGAAGCTAACTTTCTCTTTTGCTCTTTATAAAGTAGTTTATTTTTCTATAAATGGCACTAATCTCTTCAACAACCATACCTACTCTTGGTCCCCTTTACATGTAATTCCTTTTAGGCCAATATTTTAAGTTTTTCAGATTGTTCTGTTCTGTTATTTTATCACTGATTCTCATCATAGCTCTGGATCAAAACAGCCAGAAGTACCCATCCACATCCTTTACATTGGGGTGTCTTGAAATTTCCTGTGCTATATCAATTAACCCACAGTATTTATACTCAGTCTTGCACAAAGTCTTAGGGCATGAGCAAAATGTTGACAATTTTTCCGATTTGCAACATGCACATTCTGTAGTTTATTTCCTAATAGTGTCTTCATTCTCAATGAAACCTTCATGAGCCCAGACCTTAGTGACTGAATTCCTATTAGCATTCTGGCCTTTTGAACCCTTAGCAGAACAGAATTGCCCGTCAGCCTCCATTCTAGGGCTTTTTGAGCTGGCACCACCAAATTTTTTCAAACTCCTCCCACAAGCCTTTTTCAAAGGCTCCTAAACTTTATAGCCAGTTACAGTCACAGCAATGACCCCATTCCTGATAACAACTTTTTTGTATTAGACAGCTTCCCGATCATTAAGACAAGATACTAAATACACATGACTTAAATGGGAAAGGTTTAATAACCTGGATCACAGTTTCAAAGGACTTAGACCATAATTGGCTGGTTCTAAGCCAAAAACATCACAGCAGAAGCACATGACAGGGGAAAGATCCATAGCTCATTCATGGTGGTTGGAAGCATAGCAGAAGAACAGCACCAGAGCAAAAGAGCAGTGCCTGATTAATCCCCTGGCTGGCTCCCAAACCAAGTGGAAAATCCATGTTAACCATCACATGCATCATTGAGAGTAACACAGTGAAAACTTGTGCCATTGGGCTCTTTCCCTCCTGGGATCTAAACCGTTCTTTGGTCTAAGCCATTCATGCTGTGTGTGCAGCACACATAAACACATCTTTCTTGGGCTATCTTGGGCTATCTCAGTTATCAGATGAATTCTCACAATACTAGAATGTTATTAAAATGATTCTACTTTAAAGTACATTGTTAATCTACTACTGTGCCCAGTGTATAAACTAAACTTTTGTACTATCAGTGGTTTCAACCATCCACTTGTAGATGTCCCTTGTAGATAAGGGTAGATTGATATATTTAGATATGTTTTGTAAACAAAAATCTGCAGACAGTTTGCGACTAATGATCTGGCCTTCATTCATAGTGTTACAGTTAATTTTTACATTTTTCATGAGTCTGTCATTATATGTTGCTATTGATCATAAATACATGGTTTTATTTAGAGATTATAGTATGTATGTATGTAATACCATGATATACATTCTTTTTGTTCATATTAAGTTTTTTAATCCTCTAACTGAAATTGGAGCTTAAATACTGAAATTGCCCATTTGGGAGTCCTTCCAGAACATAGATAAGTGGAATATTTAAATCGTATAGCTTACAGTTCCATTTTAAATTACATAGCTTACAGTGCCATTTTACTTAAGAAAAATCCTAGCATTCTGCTTTCTGGTGGAAATGCTTTGGAATGTATTTTATGTTCTTAGTCCTTCTCCCAAAATGTCAGATAAACTTTCTTTCAACCATCTAAATTAACTTGTATCATTTCATATGTTTTTGCTCCAGGTAACATGTATGAAAAAATTTAGTAGGTGGGCGTGGTGGCACATGTCTGTAAACCTAGCACTCTGATCCTGAAGCAGGAGGCTCTGGAGCCCAACTTGGACAACCTAGCAATTCAGCAAGACCATGTCTCAAAATTAAATTAAATAAATAAAATAAAAATGTTTAGAAAGGGCTGGGGATAGTTTATCAAGAAGGCCCTGGGTTCAATCCTTAGTACAGGGGAAGAAGGGATTCAGTAATGAAATTTAAATAAATAGTAAATGACTACATTTATCTTATCAGCATATCCTTTTAATCTGTATGTTTAGATAGTGCTTTTTAAAGTTTAAATTTAAAGAACTTAATTTTTAAAATTTTAAAATTCAGGAAATAAAATGTAATTCCTAGTCAAAATACTGTTTTTAAGAAATTACTTCTAGTCTGTGTCAATATGACAGGCAATAAAGTTAAAAAATGAGATGGTGTCAATATTTGTTAAACTTCATACTGTTCCACTGGCTTTTACTTTCACTTCACTCTCATTTGCTTTCTTTTTCTCCAGGGTAGTAAGACATTCAGAAGCATCATCCTACATAAATCACAAATCATGTGCATCTGTGGATCTCTAATTGCAGCCTGTTATCTAATTAGCTTTAAAGACTTCATGCCTTATGTGTGTTCCAAACTTGAACACTTACTCTCATCCTCACTTCGTGGTCTGGTTGCTGCCTATCTTACTTTAATTATCTTGTCTATCCACTTCTGCAGCTTACTGAGTAAGCAATAAGACAGACCCCTAGAACATTATTAGCCTTCTCCACAAAATATGCAAAGTTGTGATTTTCTCACATAATAAATAAGGAAGTACAGACGCAAAATGTGTTCTTAGGATGACTTCCTGAAAAGCTTCTAATAATGAGCTCATGCAGGAATTTCTAAATTGCTTTTAAATGCTCATACAGGCAGAATATGGTATTGGAAAGTGGCATCTTGAACAAGTAAATTGAATTAACATGTCTGTCACTTACAATTATATTTATCCTATTTCTCTAAGAACTTATTGTTTTTTAGAGTCATGATTAAGCAAAAATATCTACTAGAGCTTATTTTGAACTTTAGGATGATTGGGGGATATTTGAATTTTCCATACCCATAATTTACAACAGCTGTTTTATTTTCTTTTTTGAATTTTTGTATTTTTTTATTAAGAAACAAACTGGTTAAGGTAGTTTCAAGATTTCAAAGTTGTTAAAGTTTTTCTTTGAATAACTTTTCAGCATAGTAGACCTTGCTGAAACTTATTCACCATTTTCATTCTAGGATTTAACTACTTCTTAAAGCACATAAGTATTCAAGAGAATAAGGACTCATTTTTCTAAGTAGGAAAGTCTCTTTTTAATATTCAGAATCTGTCAAACAGACTGAATTATGTTTAAACCTGACTAGAAAGTTTTTCTTCATCCAAAGTTGGCCCTGTTGATTCTTAAATTCTTCAGTATCTAAATATATAAACAAAGAACAAAGGGCTAGATTTTCTTTCACTTTGAAAATAATGCATTAATTTTTTTTTCTGTTTTTCTTACAGATATAACTGAGAAAATGCAAGCAGCAATAAAAGAGTATAAAATAAAATGTGCAAATTGAAGAAAATAAATAAAATGCATAAAGAAGTGTATAATAAACATGAACTGACTCAACCATATAAAGCAATATTAAGGGACTTGTGGGGTATTACTTTTTTTTTTGCATTGTTTTTATATGCCTGCCTTATGGAAAAACATAAAGGTTTTGATCTCATGAGTGCTAACCAAGTTTACTCTATAAGTCAGATGTTACATTCATCTCATTTCACATGAAGGTAATTTTTTGTTCAATCAAGTATTGATAGTTAACTAAATATTGATGTTTCTTTGATAGATACTACTGACATATGCTACATTAATTAAAAATACCAGTTAACTTTGTGGTCATCAAATATTTTTACACTTTTTAGAACACTTTGAGATTCACAGAAAATTTAACTGGAAAATGCAAAGATTTCCCATATATTCCATGTTCCCCACACACATAACCTTCTCTATTATCATATCCCCAAATAAATGTGTCTATTTTTTACAAATGATGGACCTTCATTGCAACACACTTTCACCAGAGGCCACGGTTCCTTCCTGGTGTACATTCTCTGGTTTTTAACATACACATCTATCACCTTGGTATAACAGAGAATATTCTTGTTAATCTGAGAGGCCTCTATACTTTACTTATCCACTGGTTCCGACTTCTGCTTTTTTCTTTTTCCTGAAGGAAGTCTAAAAATTAAAATATGTCTAGATAAAATGATTATTTTGGTATTTAAGATATTTATATATAATACTTTTTCTCTTTTGTTTTTACAAGCATAGAACCTAGGGCTCTCTGTCTATGAGGTTCCCCTATGTGGAAGCTTAGCAGTATATTGCTTTTCAAGGATTTGAATTTCAAAAACTAAAAGTAAAGAGAATAGTATTGCAGCTAGAAAATATTTACATCATTTTGTTAAATTGTAATTCTATTTTGCTTCCCTTCTTTTTTAAATTTTAATATTATGAACAATGATAAGTCATCATAAATATTATTAAATAAGTAGATATAAGGAAAGTTTTTTTGCCATGTATTCATTACCCTAAAAGTAATTTTTAGCTGTCTTTCTAGGGTCTATAGTTCATTTAAACATCCATAATATTTATATTCAATCAGTTATCTATATTTTCCTGAGAAGAATATAAGATTACTTGTATACCTTTTTAATCAAAATAATAATAAGTACATTAATCTAATCAAATACTATACAATAACATATTTCTGGGCTATTTTTCTGAGTCATATGTGCCTATATTTTTTGTGTCTGTATTGCAAATACATTGAAAAGAAAATGTAATATCCAAGCTAATAAGTAGTTTGCTGATGTTAGTCATAAAGGACAAAACAAAATAATAAAAAAATTTAAATATATTTTCAATTACATTTTCATTCAGTTGTTAAACATTCATTATAGACTTACCCTGGTTCAGATACATTCTAGGTGAAAGGAATACAGTAACAACAAAGTTTACCAAAGTCTCAGTTCTCCTAGTATTTATATTTTATTTGCTTAATTATATAGTGTTTTGTGTGAAGGTATCTTTAGGCAGGCTCAGAGTTTGGACACGGGTGATTTGCATTAGTCTGCTATTTCTATTTTGTAGCAATGCAGTATTCTGGACATCACTGAGTACATCATGCTACAATCTGATATTTTTAAGTTTGGCATATCATTCCATAGATATACAACCAGTGACACATCAAATGAAATTCTGATTTAGAAATCTGTTAAAAATATTGTTAAATGTTATGGAAGCTATACAAATGTCCACTGCAAAAAATGTTAAAAATGAATAATTGAAAGTTTTCTGTATATTGTCCTTCAGAGAAGATGACTCTTACATGGATTTTTCTATACCTATTCAGACAGTATACCATGTACCGCCTTCCTTTTGAAAATCATGCCTGAGTAAAGGTTTACTTTTTGTTTGTTTGATTTGTCCTGCAGATCAAACCCAGTGCCTTCTACTACATCCTCATCCTTTTTTAAATTTTCTATTTTTGCACACGTTCTCTCGCTAAGTTGTTACATTACCTAGGTTGGACTTGAATTCACAGTTCTCCTTTGTTAGACCCCCAGAGTTTGAGATTATAGGTGTACAGCCATACACCAGGATGTGGTAAGTAACTTAAACTCTTAAGTGCAAGATATCTACCATAGGGATGTCAGGTATTTTACCGTGAAAAAAAGGAATGGGACATATAATCTACTAATTTTTCTTTTGATGTTTCTTGAAGTTACACACATTTAAATTGAACTAGCAAAACAAAATTATTCAGTTTTTCTGTAGTTGTTCCTCTCCATAATACTTTACCATATTTGCTATTGGCAGGGCCCCTCTTCTTTGGGGCCCTTCACTAATGTGATTTCTTAGGCAATGTCTATTCATTTTAGAGATCGACTTTACTTGGCAATATTGTCATAGTTTCTTACCTTTTAGAGTAAATTTTACTAAAAAAGTTCTTCATAAAATATGTTAGACTGTAACTCTTACATTCACATCCATCTCATTAAATATTTTAAAAGGAAAATTCAATGATAAAATATTATGACCAGGTGTGTTGGCTTGCATCTGTAATCCCAGCACCCTGGGAGGCTCAGGCAAGACAATGACAAGTTCAAACCCAGTCTGGGAAACTTAGCAAGACACTGTCTCATAATAGAATAATAGAATAGAATAAAATAGAATACAATACAATACAATACAATACAATACAATACAATATAATACATAAGGCTGAGATTTAGCCCAAAATGCCCTAGAGTTCCAGGAAAAGAGGTGGGGTGTGAGGGAACGTTACATATAAAGGACAGTAAGGAAGAAAATGAGGTGCCTACTTCAGCTTGTTTGAATGTGAAAATCAGTAGATTTTTCTGCACTAGGAATTAAAAGTGATAGCTACACTGATACCGTAGTCCATTCACCACGACTACGATGAATTCATTGTTGTAACCAGGTAAGATAAGAGTATAAAACTAGTTAAAATTCAGAGATGTCGTTACGTCAAGGGAGAGGGCTAACACCTACCTTCATTGGCTGCTGCCTCTCCAGAGCCCTCTGGTGGAGGGCATGGTCCATCGCAGTTTTCCAAGCCAAGGATTTGACAACAAGAAATCTCGCGAAACTAGCATCTGATAGTACTCCATTGTTTTGTAGATGTAATGATAAACAGATTTTCTATGTCTGTTGAATAGTAAATTTATCTCAGTATTTATTTTCTAAAGGAAAAATTATAAAACTTGAAATTGAAAAGTTTAAAAAGGTCGAATTTTTTACTTCAGGCTATTCTCAGGTATGTATTTCAAGAAACAAATACTGAATATCGGAGCTCACTAAAACAATAGTGAAATTGCAAAGATAATGGATTTGAAATACCAAGAGTATAGCCTGTAGATTTTTTAATCTTTTCATTATTACCATTAAGAATTGAAAGGTAAATTTATTTTTCTTAAAAAGCATATAAAATTGAACGTTATTTAAAATGTACTTTTTTCTACCTTGATTTATTTTTCAAATCGAGTTATCTTTGAATTTCAGTCATATCTGTAAAATATACAGTTTTTTAATTTAAGGAAATACTTAAAAAAACCTAGAGTGAAATGGAACTACCTCCCATTTTAACCTGAGAAATAATTGCCTGAGATGACTGGCATTAAGATGTAGACTACCTGTCATGTTTCAAATTATTTATCATTATTTAAGCACTGCATGAACATGACATAATAGGGATCACTGACCCATGGTGTAGTGTAGGAGACAAATTGAAAAAGCAGGTGAGGTTATTTGGTCACTTGTGGAAACCAGAGCATCCGTGAAAAATTACAAATGTTTGACATTGTTGGATATAAGACCTCTATGACTTAATATGGATTATTTTTCCCCGTTCCCAATTGAATTAATGATACAGGTTAGACAAGCACATGATCAATTAATTTTTATGTGTTGAATAATGCTACTTCATGTTTAGGCTTATGAGTACTTTAGACACAGAATTGAAGCCACGTGTTTTCAAAATGTTCCACTATGCAACATTCAGGACTCCTTAACTACCTTCCTCTAGATGTGAAAAGTGACTTTGGATGCATCTACGATTTATCTAAGTTAGAAAGACATCATCTGTTATGATATTCGAAAAATGAAACAATATTGCTATCACTTATTTTGTTGTATCATATGACAATACATTGAGAAAATGAAAATGTCATTTTGTATTTAAAATTTATAGGAAATTAAGGGACATTATCTTTTACATCTTTAGATAAATTTAAAAATACTTGTAAATACAAATTCATTTTGTATTACATCCTGAATTTGTTTGTATAGTGGTGTTTTTATGCTTCTTAAGATGTGAAAATTCCTTGGAGGGTTAACAGTTGGTATCATATATATATTTTTTTGATGAAGAAATTGTGAATTTATCATTGTCACATGTTCACCATATGTGGATCAAAATGAAATAGAATATTGTACATCATTTTACTGAACACCATTTTCACACTGTAACATATGCTAGGTATTTATGTTGTTATTAAAGACCTTAAAATTTGGATAGACAGCTCTTATACTTGAACTGGGTATGGCAATGTACAGCAATAAATGAGATAGTATTTGCAAGAGTTATTTAGATAAAACTGAAATAAGGATTAATAGTACAAGTGGAGTGTTCTTGCCCAGATGCCTGCAAGAAGAGAGGAATACAGTATTGGGTAATGTAGCACTATCTCATTACTTTACTGAAGTGGTAGGTTTGTCTCAAAGTTTACTGAAAATCAATTTTGAAGTGATTCAGTTATATGTTTTTATATATTTGTTGTATCTGACTTTTAATGCTTGTATTTAAGTATTCCAAAAACAATCTCTGCATTCTGGAACATTGCTGTTGTCAGGATATGGCAGACATTACCAATGAATTAGTTGGAAATGCAGAATCCCAAGCTTTGTCCTAAAATTAGGAAATCAGGTACTGCATCTTATCAAGCTCTACTCTAGAAAATATCATTGAAAATACTATTTAAATATCAATACAATATTTCACATGTCAACATATGTATGAATATACATAAATATGACTGCATGTATGTATGGGGAATTATTTCTCTAAAATGAACTTGCATAAAGACTATGATATGGGTCCTGTCTTAGCCAATCATGCTCTTCTTTTCCTCATCATCTATATGCTCTTGATCTGAGATTTCAGATATTTTCTTTATATTTTAAAATGAACTAGTGTCATAGTTACTTTTTACTCATTGCTAAGACAGAATACCTGATGCCCAAAATTAGGGAAGGAAAGTTTTATTTCTTATAGTTCTCAGGAGTTTCAGTCCATACTTAGTTGGTTCCAACGCAGCATGGCGGGGCAGGACAGCCATTCATGACAGCCACCAAACATCAAGGTGAACCAGCGAGAGAGAAAGAGCAAAAGGAAGACCCACCTTCCTTACACTGTGTATTGGCTCCACCTCTGGGCAGGTGCAGCAATCACATCACCAATCCCAGCTCCAGACAACAAACCAATCATGAACGCCAGCCTCAGCCCTGTCCATGCCACAATTATATGAGGTTTTGGGGGACACAGGACTGACCACACTATAACATTCCACCCCTGGTCCCCCAAAGACTCATGTACATCCTTAATACAAAAGACATTTATTCCATCTTCAAGAGTTGCCAAAATCCTAACAGTTTTAGCATTGCTGAAAAGTCCAAGTCCCAAATCTCCTCCCAGATCTATGGCAAACTCTTCACTGTAACCCCCTGTACAAGTGAAAACAAAGGTTAAACACTTCCAACATGTAAAAGCACAAGGTAAACATTACCATTCCAAAAGTTACAAACAGGGGAATACAAAGCATTATAAACAAAGCAAGTCCAAAATCCAGCAGGGCAAACATTAAGTCCTGGAGTTCTCTGCTCAGCATCTGGAGCAATCTGGTTACAAGTCCCAAAAGGCTTGAGTGATTCCACACCTGCAGCACTTCCAGGGCTTTTAACTTCCATAGCTTTTCTTGGATGATCCATGTTCCTTGGCTTCACCCTTACATCTTTACATATTGCCCTCTGCAGGCAGGGCAAAAGCTGCCTTAGCCTTAGAATTTTGTGCATTTTCCTTGCACCTAAAACCAGTGCCACATGAATGCTGCCAATGTCCGCTGCCAGCTGGAGCAGTAGCCAGACTTTCCTCTCTCTTGGCTGTATGGGTCTACTGCCAGTTCTCTGGACCTGATTGTGAGGAACAGCTTCTCTATGCCACTGCCATTCTGGACTCTGGTGAGGGGGTGCTGCCATTGTGGAATCTGGTGTGGCCGCCACCATTTTGAAACCTCCTGTGGTCTCCATCACCACTCTGGAAAATGGTGCTCTGTGACTTTTTCCTCCAAGTGAACTGTTTCACTTTTGCCGGCTTCTGGCTGCAAAAGGTGGAGTCCTGTTGCTTCCTGGGATGCCCCCAGGCCATCTTTGTTATTCCTTTGTTCCTTCTCAGCAATTCAGGTCTCAGCTCTGTGTTTACAGTCCACAGCTTTCTGGCCAAACTGACAACATTTTAAATCACCATGCCAGGCACTTTGCTCTTGGTTCACAATATAAATCTGGCTAAGAGCCCCCAACAATAGCCAGGCCACCGTTTCAACATTCCACTGCCTTGAATTTTCTTTTGCCAAACTAATCAGTCTATTGCCTTTAATCTCAGTCTCAGGCAAAGTCTCTGGGCATGGGCAGAATGCAGACAAACTTTCCGCCAAGCCATAACACACATCGTGTGGAGTCCAACAACCAATGCGGTCCTTCTTCCCAGCAGAAACATCCTGAGCCTAGTCTTTACCAGCAGGCTTTTTATCAGCCTTCTGTTCACCTGAGCTCTGACCAGAATCTCCTGTACAGAACAACCTAAGCTATTCCAGCTCTGTGCATTCAGGTGACATCTTCGAACCTTTCCAAATTCTTCCCACAAGCCATTTCCAAAGGCTCTTGAACCACATGGTCAGGTTTAGTCACAGCAACGACCCCACTCTTCTGGTACCAAATTCTGTCTAGTTACTTTTTACTTATTGCTGAGACAGAATACCTGACACCCAAAATTAGAGAAGGAAAGATTTATTTCTTACAGTTCTCAGAGGTTTCAGTCCATGTTTAGTTGGCTCCAAGGCAGCATGGCATGGCAGGGCAGCCATTCATGGTGGCCACCAAACAGCAAGGCACACCAGTGAGAGAGAGAGAGGGCAAGAGAGAAGAAGACACGCATTCCTTTCACCCTTACACTGTATGTTGGCTTAACCCCTGGGTGGGTGCAACACTCACATTGCCAATCCCAGGGCTAGACAACAAACAAATCAGGAATGCCAGACTCCATGAGTCCTTGGGGGGACACAGGATCCAACCAATACATTAGTCTTGTTGAAAGGGTATCATATTCACTGTTTTCACTCTCCATTTGCTCCTTATTTGAAATTCAATTTATAGCCCCATTACTCTACCAACACATTTCCCACCAAGGTAATCAAATATTTCTTAATTGACCTCATTATTTAGCAATCATTGAAACCAAATAGCATTGCTATAAAAGAGATACAGGCTTGCCTATTTGTATTTCAGAACTATCTACAATAACCAAGATATGAAATTAACCAAATTTGGATGAACGGATCTAGAAACATGATGAATATATACACAATAGAATATCATTCAGCTACCAAAAATAATGAAATCCTGTCATTTGTGGCATGTGGATTGAACTGGACACTATTATGTCAAATGTAGAAAGCCAGTCCCAGAAAGAGAAATACTACATGCTCTTATTCATCTGTGCAAGACAAAAACTGAGCATAAGACTGGTGATTTAGCTCAGTGGCACAAATGCCTGCATGATAAGTGTGGGGTCCTGAATTTGATCCCCAGTACCAAAAAGAAAGAAAGAAAGAAAGAAAGAAAGAAAGAAAGAAAGAAAGAAAAACTGAACACAGAATAAATGTAGTAGAGAAGTCACCAGAGTCTGGAAAAGGAGGGGTCATGGAGAATAGTGAGGCAGCAACAATGGATATGAAAAACACAGTTGAGAGAGGAAGGAAGTGTAATGTTATATGACACAATAGGATCAATATAATCTATGACAGTTAGTTACACATTTCAAGTAAACATAGAAGAGTTCACATAGAAATGATAATATTTGAAGAACTACAAATGCTATTTACCCTCAATGAATCACTACACATTATATACATATACTGAATATAATAATGCACCCTATAAACAAGAACAACTATTGCATTTCAATTAAAAAATAAAATGTAGGAAATTTTTTTAAATGTGAAGAAAGGAGGAGAAAAAATAAAATTTCACTGAAAAGGCATTCTTATATGAAGAAAGTTACAAGAGAGTCAAATTGAATAAAAAGTGATACCCGACCTGAGAATATAGGATCTGTCAATTAAAGACTCCTTAGACCAAGTAATACCAGACACTAAGTAAAGAAGTTAAGTTTCCATAGTCTTAAGTATGCCTGTGATAGATGTGAAAAAGTGATGTCAATAAACAGGAGAAAAATTAATTTGACCTCAGTGCCAGTAGGAAGGATAGAGTTGAGAGCAGTACATTCAGAAAAGGCCTCTTTAGAAAGTTACCAAATCTGCTTGTTATTTTTCAGTTAAGGAGGCATTGGGTATACTGTATGTATATTGCATTTGTTAATCTTTGCAATGAACTGTTTTTGAAAACATTTGAACTTGACTTCTTATAAGCTAATTTCTTCTAGTCCTCCATACTGTTTTGTCTGCCTTTTAAATACTGTTGAAGGTTAGGGTTTTATCCTTGACCAACCAATCTTCTTGCCAATACCTTGCTACATGAATGTATTTCCTTATTTTTACATACTGATGATTTCCAAGTAAACAACAGCAGGCAAAGTCTTTGTCTAATAGTTTATTTATCCTTGGTTTTTCTGAGATCATTCCAACTAGATATTTGTAACGGAAATATTTTCACCCCACAATAATTTCTCTTGAATCTCTCTGGTGCACCTGACTACCTGGTCACTTGTGCCAGGAATTGAAAGGCCTCTTGGACACTTCCATCTACTTCATTTCTCACAGTCAATCTACTATTAATTTTTGCTGATTGTTCCCCTAATGTTTGTGTGGTTCATAATTCTACTGTTTCTGCTGAGTATGACAGAGTCTAGACCACTCCCATGAATAGATCACACATTTTTAAAAAATGTACTGAGTGCTTTTAATGTGCCAGACACATCTAGGCTAGCACTTCATCTGTATATAATCCTTACAAAATACCTAAGAGATAGAAGCTGTTAGCTGACTTTCACTAAGAACAATAGCATCAGGTCTATCACCTAAACTGGTCTGACTGAACAGCTCCACTAGTAACCTCTAAATGACATTTGTTATCTCTTGAGAAGGGGCAATAATTGGCTTGTTTGTTCATAATTGGTGCTTTTAATTTTGTCCCCATTTCCTCCTTTTTTTCTTTAATATGATGAAACTATTTTTTTAGATGCTGTCTCTGTTACTTTTCTTGTGGCTGAAGCAAAATATTCAACACCAAAAGTTAAAAGAGGAAAGGTATATTTAGTGTAGTTTATAGAGGTCTCAGTTCACAGCAAGCTAGCTCCAGGGAAGAGCAGCATGGCAAATGGGCATCATAGGGGAGAAACAGTTCATGGTGGGCAGAAGGCAGCAAAGCAGCCACATAGTGAAGAAGCATCAAACGACAAGCAATCACAGCAACCTTCTTCCTGTCCCTTACATTCTATCTAGGCTACATGTCATTACAGCAGATAGTACTCACACTCAGTGTGGGCCTTCCCACTATCCACACTTAGAATTATGCCAAACCAATCAGTAGAATGATTTAGTTATCACAAAACCTTAATTCTAGCACCACACACATTAGATCCAGCCTCCTCTGAAAAGCCTCACCTAAGATCGAATGAGACTTTGTGGGGACAACTAGACACAAGCAATATCAGATGCCAATTAAGTTATTTATTTCTCGCCCACATCACTCCACAACCTATGCTCCTGAGAAGAGTTCATATAACTTTGTTTCTCATTACTCCTACCTCTTTCCCATCCTCCTGCCATCACTTCCACACCTTTGCTGTAACTATAGAGTATATGCATGTCATTGTCTCTAGGAACTTTGTTTTTCAAATTTAATTCTCTTCTGAAAACACTTACTCCACTTTCTAGATTTCATTTAATTGCCATCTCCTCCAACAAGCTACTTTTTAACTCCTAAATTAAGTTATGTCACAAACACTGCCTCTAACTTTTTTCCTTCCCACTCAGCAGAGGTTCTCAAAAGTTGAGGACCAATAAGATCATCTGAAAATTTGCCCCAGTTGTAGATCATTGGGATCTAATCTCAGAGAGTCATATTCATTATGTTTGTGGCAGGAAAGAGGGCATCACTTTTTAATAAACAACCTGGATACTTCAACACCAGATGGTCTACATATGATACCACAGTTGGAGTCACTGTTTTATGCTACTATAATGGTTGATACAACGTGTCAACTTGAGAAGTTTAACAAGTAACTCAACAGGAGGCCAGCATCCTCACTTTGTAAATATCCTCATACTGCACAAAAGGAGGTCAAAGAGATGGGTAAGTGCTATGCCTGCCCTATGGAGCGGCTAGCCTGCTCACAGTATAAGAGAGGAAAAGAGGCTTGCCCCCTCATTTTTGCTTTTGTTGCTTTAGCTGTCTTCTTCTGCCTTGAATAGTTGCCCCTCAGCCATTCTACTTTACCTTGGAACCAGCTGATTATGGACTGAAACCTCTACAAACTGTGAGCTAAATAAAACTTTCCTTCCTTAATTTGGGACATCAAATATTTTGTCAGCAATGAGAGAAAAGTAACTAAGGCAGCTATTGACAAAATGTTTTATGCTATTGACAAAACTCAGATACTATTTATTGCTCATTGAATGGTTTTGATGTTTCTCTTTAGCCTAGAATATATTGTAAAAGAATAGATATATTGTAAAAGAATAGAGATCTTGGCCCAATTTTCTACCTGCCCTTTGAAGAACATTTCCTGTACTTTGCCCCACTCACCCTCCACTTCCATCACCTCTTCTGATCCTCACACTTTCTGTATTACAAATAGTCTATGCTTTAGGAATGTCAGGCTCTGCTGGACTTTTTAAAATTTGTTTTGTTTTTTGTTTTTGCCTTGAGCTGGACACTACTATGGTTTCTTAATGTTCAATTTCCCTGACTGCGGTGTCTTCATAACTATTCTTTAATTAGTAAATTTTACCAATCCTTCAAGTTGTAATCAAACAATACTTTCTTGATGAGAATCCATTCCCCTAATCTCTATCTTTTCACTCCTACTATAGCAAATTAATCATTCTTCTGTTTGTTGTCATCATTTTTTAACCTTTGTATAGAATGGTGCTCAGGGTATGAAAGCTCTTAATGTCACGTATCTCTGGGATTAGGAAGGTCAGTGATTAAGAGATTGTGTATTTGTGTACATTATATTCCAGACCAGCTGTTGCTTCTTACTCATTTTGTCCTTCTTGTAGCTTTCTTCAAACATGTATGCCTCTTTCCAGACACAAGCCATTTTTAAATGTGAAAAGAAAAGTAATTGGGAATGGGGAACAATGCATGTTTATGACAGCTCAGTGGCATGTTCTTTCAGAATGTTTTTAAATTGTCAGTTTCAGATAAGATTTTGTTTCTTTCCAAATTCCAGAAAAATCATATCTAAGCCTAGAATAATGTAATTGTTACATTGCAGCTTTAAAAATCACCATAGAATCACTGTTATCTGTGTTCTCTGTGCACTCTCTCATTATTTTCAATTCTGACAGACTTGGCACTTGAGGATTCTATATCCTGTGGTGACATAATGTGGGAAGAAGTTAGAGATCAAATAGGGAACACACTGAAAAATGAAGAGGGCCACGCTCTTCCCCTTGGCTTCCACTACCCCTCTGTGCTCCATCAACCCAGGTGACAAAACAGAATCAGAAGACTTTAAACTTAGGTGAAAGTTTTGTTCTCTCATTAAAAGTATAGAGCTCATGAAATGAATATCTTATTATAAGGGCCTTTTCATATTTCTATTTTTTTTCCACTTTCTAGAGCTATAAAACTGGTCATTGATCTTAAGTCTGTCAATATAGTTTCAATTTATAGAGTTATGCAAAGAATGTAATAATTTTATACTTTTTTCTGACTACAAAAAGATATTTGGGTGGGAAGATATGAAAGCAATGCTATCTGGGGGATATTTAAAAGATAAGTAAGAACTGTTCTTAAAATGTAAATTATAAAATTATTTGACTGAAATAAATTGCAATTATATTGTCCAACAAGGGAGTTGGAGGTTCAGGGCTATTTATAACGGTAGTGTAAAGCAAGGAGAGAGAGAACAGGAACATTATGATTTAGCCATTGGATTTGGAATGTTAAAGAAGAACAGTATTAAAATGCTATCAGACTACTATTGGTTAAAACGCAGAACTGGGAGCTATAAATCATGCATTGTTTCTCTTACAGAGCCTCAACATCCTAATGCTAGGTGGTGAGGGAGGAGTCAGGTATTGTCAAGAACCTAAGATTCAAATTATGTTACTACTGTAACCCAGGACAGGGATGAATGTTGACCCACAGCTACTGCTAGGGCTAGGATGGTTCCCTGCTTTAGGATGATGAAAATCACTTTTCAGTTTGAAAAGCCAAAGTGTACCCTGTATGCACTGAAATCACAGTGTCAAAGTTACTTAAAAGCCTGATACCCTTTCGTGTAGACCTGAAGGGACTTTCTGATGTTCTGTGTCTATTAACGTCTCTCTGAACCACAAAGTGAGTTTTGATTACATTAAATATAGTAGAGGGATAATGCTACTTTTCCTTTCAAATATGTAATCATCCTTGAAGCCCTTTAAAATGAATGCCTCCTCCCTCTGCCTTTAATAACAAACATTTCTCTGGCATTTGGTTTTCTTTTTCTCTCTTACTGCCATATGACACCCGTATCAGTCTTTCTGGTTTCTTCAGGCAATTAAACTATAGAGCCTGCATAACAAACAATAAAATAGCTACTTTTTTATGGAAAGTAAAGAAAGAGGTGCTTTGCTCCTCTCACCACGACTCCCCGCCAGCGCCCCATCACAACTTCAGCCTTCCCTGCCCCACTGGTGACGGCCCCACTCGCACCTCCACCCGCTTCCTCAGCGGATCTGTAAGCCAGACACGCCTGCAAGCCGCGCCGACCTGCTCTGCTTCCCGCGCGCTTCCGATGGCACTAGGACCCGGAGACGTCCCTGAGCGAGGTTCGCGGAAAGGCAGCCAGACTCCTCCTTATCTCCAGTGTCAAACTTGACATCAGCCTGCGAGCGGAGCATGGTAACTTCTCCAGCAATCAGAAGGCTCCCCCTCACATCAGTGGCATGCTTCATGGAGATATGCTCCTCTCACTGCCCTCTGCACCAGCAACATGGATTGTCACCTCTCCATCCTCCTTCTGCTCGGCTACTCTCTTTTCAGCTGCTTCGGGGAACTGATTCTCCAGCCTTCCAATGAAGGTAAGCCAGGTACCGGTACCAGAGCGCAGGTCCTGACCCGGCCTGCGCTCCACAGCGCGCGTTCTCTCTGAAGCCTTTCCGCGTCTGGTGCCTCCGAGCGGAGTAGTGTGCGCTGAGAGTGAACCAAAGATGTGCTTTTATTTTTCTGTTTTCTAATACACTTTGGGAGATAATTTTAGATTGTCACAACCTTCAAAGTGTGTTTTTAATCTTACCCCAATTCAAGCAATTACCCTGTTTGCCAATTTGAGGAAGAAAGAAAGAAAATCCTCCAGTTTTACAACCCAGTACGTTAATTGCCAAATAGCCAAGGCAGTATTTTATTTTCTAATTATGACCATGTGGTACTCTGAGAAGTTTAAAAGAAAATTCAAACCTTCTTTCTAGATTCTGTAATATGTTTAAAGATAATGACAGGTTGTTCCTACTTAGGATGATGGCATTTGTGAATGGACTAAAGGAAACTCTGTTGAAGCAAAGGTGTGTGTGTGTGTGTGTGTGCGTGCGTACAACTGCTGTATTGATGTATATCCCGCCAGGCGATGGTTTGCTGTATCGTACAGGTTCTAATGAACAGCATATGCCACATTAACATAAGTAATATTTGCAGGAATTTACAATAAGTTTAAGTTGGATTCTTTTTGTTTAATGGCTTATATACAAATAGGAGCATATATTTAATCATGAATGAATAACTCCTGGATAGATGTAGTGAAAAACTGAAAAGCAAATTAACAAAGAATGTTTATATGCAGCAAATGGCATTTCCTTGATGTCAAGTTATTTATTTTCCTTGTGATGGGCATTCGTTCCTTTCAACGTATTATTGTGCAAACCTAATATTAAGGACAACACTTTTTCTTATGGGATTGTGTACTTAATAGATAAATTGCTTTTTCCCTGTATACCTTCTTCAATCTACTCTTAATAATTTGTGAATACAATCACAAACTTTTAAGGCAAACTTGTCTAAATAATTGATTGCAGTAGAGCAACACTTTCAATTTTGATTTGTTGTTAATGATTTTGAACTTATGACATTTATCAATTTATTTTGCAAGTTAACAATGCTGAGCACTTGATGTACAAACACACATAGACATGTATCATTCATTAAAAGCATATATCGTTGAGCCAATCTGCTTGCAGACTGTGTACACTATTTTGGAAACACAAGATATTTTTAAGATATCTGTAAGCTATTTCATTAAATACCAAAACTCATATTTGGTGACCCACTTTCAGTACTATTAGAGTAATTAAATTTCCTTTTTCATTGCTTTTATCAATTTGGCAGATTTCATTAAATTTTTCTCTGTCCTACATTAGTAGAGAAATTAAAAATTTTAAAATGTGAGGATCAAGAAAATCATCTTATGCACATATGTGTTTTTTAACAAACAAAATTAAAATATTTATTTGAAAGTGATATTCATCATAGATAAAAAGCAAGAATAATTATTTGTATACTATCTAATATATCAATAGTTTAACTTATCATTTTAAATTTTTTTTGTTTTTTGATTGCACTAAGGTATGACAGTAACTAGAAAATACCATTAAGATACCCACATTGTTATGATAAATCATATTTTTCAGATGTAATGAGCAATAACTATGTAAATAATGGATATTACTGAATTAATAATGGACAAGAATATAACTGAGAGTCATTGCTTTATGGAAAATATAACTTCTCAGTAAATTGCAAAAAATGACTCCTTAATCTTATTCACATCAATGTAAAATTAATGAGTATTAATTTAATGAAACAAGAATGATCAAGTGTTGATTGCTTTTAAGCCACACTTTGGCATGATTGCACAGTGAGGTACATATTATGTAATAGGGATGGAAATATACTCAGAAAATGAATATAATTACATTTAAATTCCTTGGATAAAAGTTTATCTATTGTTTATGGGTTTATTCTTTCCTGACTGCACCCAATGGGTGTCTCCTTTCCCTTCTGAACTCATCAAGGGAAGCTTTAAACCAAATTTTAAATGAACGATTTAAGTTAGGTAATCTTATATGTGAGGTATAAATATTAATCTAGTAGCTTAGCTCATAGTAGTTGAGTTGACTAATATGAAAATCATAAATTGCAAGAATATACCAAGATTTCATGCAATTCTTATAACAGAGTAATTTGAACACAAAGCAATACTTCTTAAAATTCACCAGTGGGAGTAACTGATAAAATGAGTCATATTAACATAGCTTTCTGATACATTTTTTGAAATTTAAAACTGAAATTACAAATTTCCATTTAAAATATATTCAAAATTGTATTTTAGCACTGTTAGAAAATTGACTAGAGATTTACTCATGTATATTTGCTAAAATGTATTCTCCCATCTATTATGATGTCAGGCATAACAGAAATAAACGAACAAAATCACACCATTGTGTTGATTGATAAAAAACTCGTCATAAATTTTTTAAAATTTGAAGCTTAATAATTAATATTACTATCAAAATACCATGAGTCCCTGATAAGAAAAGTAACTGAATTTTCCATTTAGTAATCCAAATGCAATGGCTGTCTAGTATGCTTTAAGGAAAATGACTTCAGGTGGTAATTTCTATCATTGGCTTCAAAATGATAATAGATTTTCCAAATTATAGTGATTACTTGTATAAAGAATTGGTCTATATACTAAAACAGAATTTAAATAAGCTTTTTAAAATCTCATCCAGTTTCTCTCTTCACATAAGAAAAGGCTTCTAATAAGAAATCAACTACTTTTCATTTCAGAATTTGAATGTTATACCAAATTTTCATCACAAAAGATCTTATATTTGCACCCTGCACCCATCACATAGATTATAACGGTAAATAGGAAAAACTTCAGAAAGAAGTTAAAACTTAATATAAAGTGAAGGTATTGATTTTTACTAGTTCAGTCTCTTTTCGAATTGGACAAAGTATTCTCTTCAAACACTAATACATTTCAAACCATCTGAAGCAGAGTGCTCTGCTTAGTCATCAGTATTTACTATGTTAAACAGTTTTCCATCCAAAAGTGTTCACAATTCAGATTTAACATTTACCTATAGAACTCATCACTTTGAAAATTGGAGTTTTCAAAATAAAACAATGAAATTAAACCTACATATTTTTATACTACTTATTTTGAAAGACTTTCTTTCTTTTGGAGTGACTGAGATATTGTTTCTACAAAATGCATTCACTTGAACATAAATCTTCTAAGTACTAGAGGAGACTATGTGATTAGTTAAAGCTTAAAGTAAAACTTACAGATGAACACTATATGTTTCCCTTTGAGTAGCCGGCAAATGTTAAAAACAATATATATTTAATGGGATTTTTTTCTTTTTAAAAAAATCTATGAATTTGTACCACTTCTCATATATGTATATCAAAAAATAGGATTCTAAAATTGAAATATTAATAGAGAACTAGGTTATCATCTTTATACAGCTTTTTTTAAAAAAAAGGTTTGCATTGCTTTAGTAACACTTTTTCATGCTAGACTAAATAATGGAATGCATTATACATTTTTGTAATTTAATAGTTCTCCTAAAAGCTTGCCCTTACACCCCTCCCACCACCACCACACTTATAACTGTGCTATTTGCCTGGAGGTAGTAGAAACCTTAATTTCACTATTTTATAACCCACAACAGTTAACACTTGACCTAGGTCATTAACAGGATTATCAGCAAATTTGTTTAAGCTTTTACTGACAATCTGAATTGCTATGATAATATTTTGATTGTGCCGAAAAGCAACTTCTTGTAACCTCTCAAAATCTATCATGAAATTAATTTGTTCTGAATCTGTATCTTCTTTAAAATATATGATAATTATAAATTCAAGTAGGAACTATTCACTTTAATGTCTCTTCTCACTTTTGCTTCACATTCCAAATCATTCTAGTCCTTGTCATAAATGAGCAATTATAAATATCTTAAATATTAAATGTTCTACCAATAACTTTAGGTTTATAAATACAAAACAGCTTTGCCATAACAATAAACATTTCACTTTTATGCACTTCTCCTTTTCTAAAGTTACAAAGTTGATATTTTTTTCTGCCCACTTTAAGGTAAAAAGTCAGTTGAATGTATGTAAAATTCACAAGTGACTGGAACTATATAAGGGAAACTACATATAAAACACCACTGCCATGTGTTAGGTCATGCCTATATTTTATAAAATAAAATTAATTTTTCCCCAAGAAATAGTAGAAATTATTAGGAACTACAATGATAAATACTTAAAACCCATTATATATACAAATTTGGAACATGATATGGAACACAATCACAACTTTAAAAAAGGTATTTACCGAATACATGTGTATAGAAAGTTTCACGTAGGATTTCTGATTACTTGACTATAATTATGGCTTGGTGCTTTCTTATGTAAACAATATATTACTCTTAATAAAGTTTTAAAGATCAGATTTAGTAATATTCTTCATCCCTTTTTATATACTACCCATATTTGAATATGCAAGTTTCTTTGTGTTCTTTAATGGTCTAATCACTTTTAATATTTTTTCACAAAAGTTTTCTTTACAAATACCTTAAATATTAAAATTGTTATATAAACTTGCAAAGGTTTCTGAAATAAAAAATATATGCAATATTTAAATATCAAATAATCAGTTACATATGCGGAGGATTTTCAAAGGCAAAATGTATTTTCACAGTATATTTGATTTACTAACTTCAGTGCAAATGGAAACAGCAAGAAGTGTTCTTGAAAGTTACATTTTCCAAGCCATAAAATCTTCAAGAAAATATTAATAAAACTTTCCACAAATCATCAGAACTCGATAAGTTCTTACAGACATTTACTTACTAAGAAAACTGTGATGTGGACTACCTTTGATTTGGATCATTTTCCAATGATTTTATTTGGCAAAATACTAGATTCAAGGGGGGAACTCTGTATTTTTTGGAAGAATACTAAGTTTTACAAGTAATTTTCTGTCAAGATCCTCTACTTTATTTGTAACCTACATTTATTTTTTTTCTTTAAAATATTTAACAAACCTTTGTTGAGGAATGATTTAGAAGAACAGATTTAGGTGTCCCCTTTTTGGTTCAGTTTTCAGAGATCTGGATTTTATCACCCGGGAGGGTCAATAAGGGGCTTTTACCAAGTGTGCAAGTAGCTTTCCACAGATTTTTCAAATAAAGTGTTGACTGGTGGTGTGAAATGTTCATTATATTTTCCACCCAGGTATAGGGAAAAAAGTCTTAGAAATTTACTTCTCAAAAATTTGAAACCATAGCTAATTCTTCTCTAATGATTTTAGAATAATAATAATAAAAAAAAGTGGCATCAGGAAAGCATAAAACTTCCAAGCCATTACTCCACCAATCCAGCAGGACTTTCCTGGTCATACTGATGGTGTGGATTCTTGAGTGCCCTTTGAATTCATGCTCAAGGTCTGCTTCCAGCTGCTTAGTATCAGGTAATTGTTGCAACTTGGCAGGAGGTTTTCTCCAGCAAAAGTCTGAGGTCAGCAAGTTTTAGTTTGTCTCCTACCATCTTTCCATAAAATCAGAAAGGGTGATCGATTACCCCCCCCAAATAAAAGTGTATGCAAGTGAAAAGAAAATAAGTTGATTACAAAGGAGGAGAGGCAGAGGAGTGCAAAGATTCTACAGCCAACGTTAATATATGACTCCTGTATGCATTTTTTGCTTAAAAGAGACTTTGATCACGTAAACAGTCTGGCTAATCAATTTTTATGAAGTCCCTAAAGACCCGGCATACTTTGAAAAGAGGGAGGATTGTGTTTATTTCTTCTCTCAAGCTTGCACACGTCTGATTTTCCCCCATCGAGTATTTTTTTCGGGAAAGTTTTAAGAATGTAAGCCAAAGCATGCTTCCCCCTTTTGAATGCCTGGGCAAATGCATGTGGAGGGTGGATGGAATCAAAACCAGTTCAAATAAGGCTTCAAACTTGGAGTGATTATTAAACTGGAATCCCTGAGTGTAGAGCCCCACTCCCCCTTTTCATTTTCTAAACCATATCCTGCTGTTCTAGTCAAAGCAAAGGGTGAAAATCCACATAATCCAAACCAACATGGTGAAATGGGAATAATAGGTGTAGAAGGAGGGGAAAACAAGCGGCAGCACTGTACAAACAAACTGTTGTGAACAATCTTCTCCATAAACAAGGGCGGCCACAGGAGGTGGCTACGTCGCCTTTTCTTCAGCTACACCGCCCACGGCTGATAATGCACTATTGATTGTTACAGAAGTGTGCCTGAGAAATTCTAGCACGGAGTTGAGCTTTACGAGTGAGCCACTGTAATGAAACCATAGAGAGATGATCAAATGCTTGCTGCCACCACACCCACCGTCAGGGCTTCCTAACCACAAACCATTCTCCGCAGCTACGATCAGGCTCGGCTATGCAGAGGGATCCCCCCCTGCCCCCAACCAAAAAAAAAAAGAAAGAAAAAATCCGCAAGAGTTCATTACTTTCTCACTACGCATCAGATTAAAGATCAGATATTGACACCCCATCTGTGGGGTCGGCGGAACCCCAGCCCCAGAGTCCCGAGGACCAGTGAGTTCTTCGTGCGCGCCCTCTGCACTCCAGGCTGCCAAACTCCGGGGAGCGCGAACGCACCCCGACCGCCCCAGCCGCAGGGACAGCGGCAGGCACGGGCCAGCGCCCGGCTGCTCTGCGTTCTTGCCACGCGGCGGACGGCACCCGGCACTCTGCCCACTACGCAGGTCGGAGCCAGTAGAGCTCCAGGACGCAAAGTTAGGCGGACACCCGAGTCTAGAGGAGACTGAGGCGGGCGAGAAGCAAACGTGCGCCCTCTGCCTGCCGCCGCGGAGCTGCTGGCGCTGGGAAAGCCTATGTCCCCCACCTGGATTTCACCTAGTCCTAGGTACTAACCAGCGAGTGCAGGCGGCACAAGGCAGGCAGGCTGCGTCCTGACTGGGCGTCAACCTGTGACCGGAGATCTGTGATGGCTTGTTGGCCTTCTCGGTTGCCATCAGCCGCTGCCCAGTCTCCTTTCCATCTGCGTTCGTAGGCCCACCCGGTGACAGATGGAGCAGGAGGAGGACAGGGGCTTGCAAGGTATCCTGCAGTGCTGGCCAAACATCCTGTACCCTTCCTGCTCGGCAGGGACGCGCAGGGGGTCCCTGAGACCCTCTGCTGTGCTGCGTGCTGAAGTCTGACCCTCTTTGCTATGTGCTGCTCCCTGAAGTCTGACCCTCTTTGCTATGTGCCCCCTCTCTAGGTCCCTACAATAAAACGAGCAGTCTTCTCTCCAGTTCCCTTAAAAACCATCTACTGATAACACCTGTTAGGCCTCTTATGATGGCTGAGGGGATGTTCTATAAACTTTTCCCCTTTACACAATCAAAAGTTGTTTCCTCCCAAAGTCCCATATTGACTGGTACTGTTTTATTAAAACATGAGTCTGCTCTTTTGCTTCTGGTAAAAGCTGAGGATCTTTCTGGAAACTGGGCAATTAGGTTAGATCAGTAGTTGCCTGATGCTGATATTTCAGGGTCTGTGTCAAAATTCCGTGTTTTTCAGATAAGATGGAATTGTTGAAAGCAGTAGATTTCAAGAATACAAATATCTTCAGTTCTGTGCCCAATACTGAAATAGTAACTGCAGTGTCCCACTGACTGAGATCTGTTCCCCTTAGGTTTATCATCTGTTCTTCACTGGACCTCTTTTAATCATTAAAACAATCCTAAAGTAGGTGTCATGTCTCTTGCACTGATACCACTAAGAAAACGGATCATAATAAACTGGTAACTGAGGTAGACTCCTTCTTGTCTTAGTAATTTGAAGTTAACTTCATGTGTTTTCTCTTCTTCACAAATGGTTGTGAATTATGTACTCAGGCAAAGTACTAGGGAGTCAACTTCAATCACAGTGACTATACTCTTCAGTCTTGTGAGTTTGCCAAAACAATCTGAAATACTCAGAATTTTAAAGTGAGAAATCAAAGGAAACCAAATAGGTGAGAGTAATTTGAAAGTGCAAAGTGAATATACACATAAATTATGATCATTTGCATGGATGAAAGACTTACAAGCAAATAAGTTAAAGGAATTTGAATGTGGACGAAGACAAGGAGAAAAGTGTCTGTAATACCATTTCCTCACACCTACTTACCCTGCCTTTCTTTTCTAACACTCAGGTGTCCCTTTCCTCACCCTGGAAGGAAGCCTGTGCTAGGAATTCCACAGACAGAGACTGTGAGGAAACAGTCAATATAACCAGAGTGTGGTTATTTGAAACTTTATACACTAAAAAAATGAGATATAATGAATTATTGGAATTGTCACAGAGATCTCTAACAGGAAAAAACTGATCATGTTCCAAAATGTCTGTGACTGTAGGCATTTTCTGCCATTTTAAAGATAATTTTTAAATTACTTAAGAAAAAAATATTAGTGATTTATCTTATCTTTCATGAAAATACTTGTATTCTGTTTAAAGGGAGGCATTGAGGAAAGGTAGCTAAAAGAGGGTTTTGAAAGGTAGCAAATTAAGTTGAGGGCAATTATATGTTTCATGTGAATATTTCAGCACATATGTTTTGCATTAATTGCTGCAATAAATTCTGTTAAACTGGCAAAGAGCAAAAATAGCATATTGATGACATCAGGCTTCCAAATTACAAATCTGCTTTTAAGCATCTTTCTTTCTTCACTGTAATGTTAAAAAAAAATTAATGTATTAGCCCTTATGTTCCTAAAGCCTTATCCACCCACTCAAGTTATTGGCACACCTTCTGCGAGCAAAAGTGAAGGCTTAGCAACAGACTTTTCCTTTGGCTGCTAGAGAATGAGTAGCAGTAACTCTTTTCCTTCTGTCTGTTTTTTTGTTCATATACAGACTTGCAGAACTCTCCTAAATCAAGGAAAATATTAACTTGACTTTAAAAACCTAGTTCTAAGAACTATATAAGTTTTAAAAAGAATAGAGTTCTATTATTAAACATTTAGATATTGTGAGAGTTAAGTCTCTGCAAAATGGCACAGTCCAGAAAAAATGGCTTTTAAAATACTGCTATAAAATGCATCATTTTACAGGTCTAATATTGGCAATTGAATAACTAAATTAACATAAATCTCCAAACTGATTTTTCTTTTAAGGCAAAAATCTTGATGTGGTAGAACCCCAAAAGGACTGCACCAAAGAAAATCATTTGAGTCAATTTGATGAGTAACAAATTCATTTATTACAGTTCTTTCATCTTGAATTTCATATATATATATATATTCAATCTAAAGAGATTAATTTATCTTTATTAAAAAAAAAAGACAGATGAATGAACCCTACAGGCTCAATAATACAGTAAAACTCCTCCTGCTTTATAAAGATATAAAGTCTTAAATTTTACTTTTTGACTATGATGAAGCTGATTAATTTTTAATCCACCTGAAATTTTAGCTTTCCCTATCTACTTCAGAATGACTATGGGAAATACGAAGCAAGCTGTTCATTGATAGCGTACATTGATTTCCTGATTTTCAAATCCAATTTAGCAATAAATGAAAGGCTATAGATCTTAGAAGGATATATTATTTTATTGCAAATGATAGCAGTCTTCATACTGAGAGGAAGTTAGGCTGAGAGGATAAGATAATTTGCAATGTCTTCCATGTGGATTATTTTACTAATCCTTTGGATAAGTCAAGCAAAAGGAAAAGTTTATTTGCAGCAGTGGTGTAAGTTGCCAACATAGCATATAGGTCCCTTCCAAACTGAGCTATTCTCCCACTGTGACCACAATTGTGTGAATGAATATGAACCTTGTGGACTCATGCTGCTATTAAATTATATTTTCCTCTGAATTACAAATTGATGGTGAGAAAAAATAAACAACAATTTGTTTAACATTGTGTATTCTTGCTCACATTTCCCACTATCCCCTTATAGTAGTTGTGATTACTCTCAAATATACCAAAACTATTTAAAGTATGTTTTCCATTTAACAGAATGACAAGTTCTGACAACATTATACAAATTAAAACTCAAAATGTGAAAATGTGTTGTTGTCCTTTACTAAAATATGCAAACCCCATCAAATGTAACTTTTGCCAAATATTGGAAACGCTTTTAAAGGGGCAGAAGGTCAAAGAAGAGTGTTTTTCTCATGGTTTACTTTAACTCTCTGTTTTACCGTAGATAAGGTAAACCTCATTTACATTTGATAACTCAAAAAGATAGGCTCAAAGATTTTGTTATGGTGTTTTCAACATTTCTGATCTAAATTACAGTCCTTTGATTGTATTATGATGAGTAAAACAAATGATATATGACATTTAAGGTAATTCATATATAATTATCTTGTAGACTACGAAGTCAAAGCTGTATGTTGATTTTATTTTTCTAAATATTTAAACTCATGAGTCCTATAATGCATTGGATAAAATGTTCATATTTGTCTGGAATTATAAAAATGCCCAGAAGATGTTTTTAAATTGAAATCTAGGCTCTCTTATCACTACAATTTTTGTTTCCAAGCTAATATTTTCTAGGAATTTCCAGGAACATTTTTGTTTCTAAAAAGACTACTATCACTATTCGATCTGTTCTATAAGTCAGGATCCTTATCCTAGTCCATTTTCACAAACATCAGTCAAAACCTTACTCAAGCAAAAGCTTTCCTTTAAGATATGAAGGTTGATAATCAAAATCTTGTGATAATTTCATAAAAGTATACCAAGATACCCTGATTTTTGGAACAATGGCAAAATGTTTATATTAGTATTTGTAATACTATTTGCTTTAATGATTATCTTGAATAATTTAATAATACAGGTTTATTTTTCACTTTGTACTCTTCCAAAAGAGTTTGCTAAATTAGAAACACAGAATACTTTAAAATAGCAAATGTGTTGGAAAAATATGCTTTTTATAGAATTGTTAATATTTTCATTTTAGTCACTTTTTGGAAACATGTTTCACTTGTTTTAATGGTTCATATATTAGGTGATACTGCACAGAGGCAAAGAACTGCTATTCTAGGGACTATTATTAAATTTAAGGTGGTTAGTGTACTAAAAATTCACTGGCAGTGCAACAGCCCCACTCATTTTTGTTATAAACCATCAACAGATGAATGGATAAAGAAAATGTGGTCTATATATACAATGGAGTACTACTCAGTCATAAAAAGGATAATTTTGAGTCATTTATATGAAAATAGATGGAACATGAGACATAATGCTAAGTAAAATAACTCAGCCAAAATGGTGAAATATTGTATGGTGTCTCTAATATGAAGAACACAAAATATAAACAATTTTAAAAATCAAAATAAAGAGCTATGCTAATATAAAGTTGTCTTTATATAGATGGGAAGAGGATCTGGGGAGAAAGGGAGTGGGGAGGGAGGGCACCAAGAGTAAAAGTGATCAGGTTGCAGTATGTATATGCATCACATCTCCAAGCTCAATGTAGTCACTTTACAATACAAATGTGCACTAAAGGAATCAATTCCCATTGATAGATTTGTTTTCCTTCTTTAAAATGTTGATATCAGTAAGACCTTTAGATTTCTCTGACTGAAAGATAAAAAGGTGGAAAGGAAAATTTCAACACCTTAGAAATGGCATATGGTTTACATTTGTTAAAATATTCAGGTCTCAAGTAGAATTTTGGTCTTTTTTATTTCTTTGACCCACTCTTGCCATGAAAACACAAACTTTTCACTCAGACTCTGTGATTTTATTCCAAAGAGTCTCCCTGCTGTACGCAAAAATTTAGATGAGGCAGCTAATTACAGTTTGTTCTATAATGAAGATCTGTATAGAAATATATTCAGAACTTTGCCTCAGAAGAAAAACTAGTAAGACAGAATAAATTGATAGTATACTATCTTGTTCAGAAATTTTATGTCACATAAATAAACCATTAAGATACCATGCAACAAAAGAGGTTTTACACAAAAATCTTAAAACACTATAGATTATTTCATTAATCCTCACGTAATTATTTTAGTCATTTGATAAAGACATACTAATAAATTAATGATTCAATCAGAGCATGGTAGCACTCTCCTGTAATCCCAGCAAGCAGGAGGCTGAGATAGGACTGCCATGAGTTCCAGGCCAACCTGGACTATGCAGTAAGTTCAAGACCAGTCTGTCCTGCATAGTGAAACCCGATCTAAAAAAAAAAAAAAAAAAAAAAAAAAAAGTAATGCATCAATGACAAAAATACCTGTTGCATTTAATATACATTAAAAGAAATTTGCCTGCAAAAAATTGGTAGGTAAAATTGACTTCTTTCACAGTTTAAATAACATTTAATTATTGCTGCTCTATGCAGTATAATACTATTTACACATCCTGGAAAATATCTTAATTATGTTTTGATGCATGGATACTAAATACATAAAAGAAATTCACAGAAGCCATTAGGTTAAGAATATGGCCATGTGTGGTAGTGCACACCGGGAATCCCAGTATTCGGGAGGCTGAGGCAAGAAATTGCTGCAAGTTTGAGGCCAGCCTGTGCTACATAGTAAGTTCAGGAACAGTCTGATTTATGCAGAGAGAACCTGTCTCAAAAAAGAAAGAGAGAAAGAAAGAAAGAAAGAAAGAAAGAAAGAAAGAAAGAAAGAAAAAATATGTAAACATAATATACAAAAATCATGTTAAAATGCCTAAGTACATTGATAAAACTTGGACTTACCTAGATTTCTTCTCAATAGCATACCCCAGTATATAAAGAAATAATGAAAAAGTGAGCTAGGATGGATTTCTGTAAGAAAATAAACCTTAATTTATGAATTCCATGTTATGTTTTCCCAGAAAACTGTACAAATAATTATAACAGAAAGATGTTACAAAATGTACTCTTTCCTGTGCCATTTTCTATTTATGATACTCAAGTATCATCTAGTATCATCTAGAAGCAAACTAAAGAAATTCTGCTTCTTGTAACCTAGAACAGTGCTACTGTGTTTATCAGAACTGAAAGGGGTGAAAATGATAAAAAGTGTGTACAAATATGGCCTATGCAATTGCAGTGATTGTATGAATAGAAAAAACAATGCCATTATTCATTAGTTTTTAAAAGCAATAATGTAATGAAAGGATGGACTTTTTTCATTTGTGGTTTTGTAGTTATTTTTACATGCCTATAGAACCATTTTATATCTAAAAGCTTCACAAGAAACATCTCTTTTATTGTAAGAAACTACAACTCTTTAAGTATTAAAATCTACTGTTGGCTTTAAAATAATTTTTGATAATTATATGTAACCTGATATATTCACAAAATGCAACAGTAGCACTAACCCAAAGCATAGTACTGTAATATTAGATAGCTGAGAATGATCTCATATTTCAGAGGGAAACTGTGGTTTTCAATTTTAATGATTCCTTTTTAAAATTGTATATGTTCAGAACACTTAAATGCTCTTCCAAGTTGTGAACATTAGTTTAACCATCAGAGATTCTATGTGGACAAGTAGTGACTATGAATCAGAGTTTTGAACTGTCTTAGAAAAAAATCTTGGTGTGTTGATTTTCTAACAGTAAAATCTCCAGAAATTTATACCTTGAGTTTTTAATCTGTACTCTTGAGCTGAGAATGTGCTTCAAACTCTTATTGTAATAACCAAGGCTTTTTATAATCCTTAGTACATTCTCATTAATAAGAAGATGGTGTGAAGTCTTGACATAGACAATTCTACTTGATACTAATGGTATAAATAGGCAATTATTAGGAATGGACTTTTGATTGAATCTTGATATTATTATGAAAGGTAGAAAAGGGAGAAGGAGTATGACCCTGGGGCACAATTCAGTACATTTGGGTATAGGACAGTAAAATTCAGTGGTAAAAATGACAATACATTTTCTTCTTTCCATAGGTTCTTCTAACTAATTAGAAGAATTTTATTCTATACTTCGTTTTACTTTTTTACTCACTCTATACTTTCTTATTCCAGAAACCAAAATTCCTCTTGTCTCAATTAAAAGTAATTATCTCAATTTAATGCCCACTTGAAAGTCAAATTGAGAATCCAAGTGAAGATTCCTTTTGATTTCTGAGTATAACTTTCTTCTATTAATACATCCGTATTCAAGAGCAGTAAACCCAGAGACAGTAAAAAGCACGTGTGACAGTTGTGCTTCACAACCTAACCGGATTACAAGTTACAAGCCACCCAGATGATTAGTGAAGTGTACTTTTGCATGTGCCTGGATGGGTCATGAAAGAATGCCCTGGTCTCTCTTTGTGTCTTCCTCTTTAGAGTTTTTGATCAGTCATCGGCTTCCTGACTAACATTAACAGCCCCTTTGCTTTGCCACCCTCTTCTGCCATGATGTTTCTGCCTTTGTGTCATAAAATCATGGACTGAATACCCTAACACCATGAGCCAAATAACCTGTCTTCCTTTAATAGGAAAGCAGACCAATACAGCACATGAAAGAAATCCAGAGTCATACCCCTTGTAAGCATAAAACTGTGATTTCCAACCACAATTTTACTAAAGTTCCCACACTTTTATGTGTCAATTTAAAGAGAATCATGTCATTTCAAAGTATTTCTAATTTAAGCTTTATTTTTAAAAGGTAATATATGCTATATTTCTTTGAATAGATAGTATTTGGAAATTTATTAAATAATGTTTCCTCTTACACAGCAGAGCTATTTGCAGATCACATCATTAAAATGAACAATGTGTGAAGGGGCAGTTTGTATCATTGGTAAATAACTGGCATGAGGCAATCATTAAAGAATTAAGACTTGCTGAGATTTTTACTCACCTTGAAAAATAATTTCATTTTGAAATTCATAATTGTGAACTCAAGGTGTCCAACAAGTGAAATATACTCTCCTTGTGGTGAGTTGTCTTTAAATTCAGACTGCAAAATTATGATATCGTACCTTACAATGCACAAAGATTGAGTCTGTGTCCTGGGATTTCAATAGCAGTACCACTGGAGGAGGAATGATTAGGTCTGCATATGTTTTGAGAAGGAAAAGCAATAATAACCAAAGTTCTTCCATATATCAGTGTGATGATTAAGGTATGCATTTTAATTAGAGATTTAGTCAGTGTATTTACAGAAATCACTCCTCAATTCACTTTCAAATTCCGTTGTCTTATCTCTTATATCAAGTGTGCTATGCTCAATGATTATACTAGAGATCACAAAAGACTTGAGGTTTATATCCTGGGGCATCCCAATTTAGCAACCATTCACTTTAAGTGTTTAGAACTCTTAGATCATGTTATTCTTATTTGGCAACACACAAAAGACATCTTATAAAACCAAACTAAGTGCTTCTAAAAAAGTATTTAGATGTCACCTGCTCTTGTCGATTAGGTCATGTGTTGATGGTTGATTATAAATGCAATAGAAAAGTCAAACTGGTATTGTTTTTACATATACTGCTTTTACGAGAACACTGGGTCTACAAAACACTTTATAAATTCCTTGTGGTTTAAAGTACCTTCATGTTACTTGATCATCATGACATTATTGTGAGATAATCATGGTAGATAAAATTAAATGTTTGAGAAACAGCAGAAACAGAACTGTATGTAATAGTAATTGTGTTTCTTTATTCATTCTAACTGGAGTGCACTAGAAATTAAATTTCTGAGTAAATGCAAAAAGTTTGACATACTATACTTACTTTATTTACTGTATGGTGTATTTTTTTTTGACTTAGCTGTCCTCCTTTGAGCAGAAATCAAACATAAATGTGATTAGGCTAGTCCCTTTCCTGACTTCATTATCATTAGAAAAAATGTAAGGATATTAATTTCTTTAGTTAAAAAATATATCTCTATGAATTGTTCAAAGTAGGGACTATGTAATAGTCATATTTTTATTACCTCAGTTTTTTTTTCTGGCTAGGAAAATTGAAATTGAGCAAGGTATTTATCTTACCATGTGAAATGACAAACATATAGTGCATATTCAATTATTATTTATACACAATGATACTTTGAGCTATAAAATTGCTTAAGGACATTGCCAATATGATCTAATGATTTATAGATATGTCAAGGAAAATTCTACTATGCAAATCCTCTGTAAAATTCAGAGAAATCAGTTTATGACTTACATAAGAAATGATTAGGCTAAATGTCTTTATCAGAATGAATATTAGAATATAAAGGAGAGAGTCTATTCTTGTATTTTCAAAATTTTTAATGCTGATTAATCTGAAGCATACTCTGTAATGTCAGTTAATAAGTAAAGATGTTTTTGTCACTTTTGAGAAATAATTGCAATGTAATTAAGCAGATGCTTAATTTCCAAACAGATGTCCTGGGAAAAAATTCAGTTATGGAAGTTGAACTAAGTAACGCAGGAAGTGGTTATTTCTTTTGCCTTTCTTCTCACTAGGGTTAATATATTATGAATTCAAAACCTTCAATCATTAAAAAGTTTTGAGGTATAGGTTAAATTGATATTTTTTTCTCAGTTGCAAAAGGTAACAGATCAGATCTACAGTCAAAATCGGAATTTTATTATTGATTATATTCAAGGTTCCTGTAATACTTTAATATCTGATCCAAAACACAGTAACACTCTGTTAAAGATAATTTCCCTATTTTAATAGGGAATATTAAAAATGCAATATTAAAAATGCAACCACATGTATGTTATATTTTACTTTTTATCTATAAATATTGATTAGGAGTCAATTTAATAACTACCACAAAGTTCTCAATACAATTACCAAAGTCTTTGAGTAATAACACCATCTTTAAATAAACAAAGCTTTTTACAGGTGGTACTATATTTTTTCATTTTGGTTTATCTTCAAATTGGTAGTTATATACTTTGCTTATTATATATAAGCTTGTAGTTTTTATGTCATTAAGAGTATACATTCCAGAATGATATGTTTGGAATTGGCCAGGGGCAACATGAAGATGGTATGGGCAAGCAGAGATATAGATTAATTTTTGAAATATATCTAATATATTCATTTATAGGTCACTCCTTTGTAAATCAATCCAATTTTTCACCTATGTAATTGCCTTATATCTTGTTATCATTAATGGTTTTTTATTTTGAATGCTTATTATTTCTTTTTAAATGTTTAATTATTGTATAAGAAAATATCAATAACTGGGTGTGGTGGCACATGCCTTTAATCCCAGCACTCGGGAGGCTGAGATAGGAAGAGCGTTGTGAGTTCGAGGCCGGCTTGGGCTACAACGTGAGCGCAAGACCGGCCTGAGCTACATAGTGCGACCCTGCCTCAAAAAACTAGGGCTGGGGGTTTGGCCCAGTGGCTTAAGCGCCTGCCCTGGCATGTGCGAGGTTGTGAGTTTGATACCTGGTGCTGCAAAAATCAATATACTGAATATTAAGTTTATTGTGAACAAAAATTTTAAAATACTATAGACACTTTGAATTCCCTAACTTTTCTTATGGTCACTTTTAAAAAAAAATTCTCGTACTTATTATACACTTATAATAAAACTTACTATACAACTATAATAATGACATGTCATACTTTTGTGCAAAAATATTAACAGTAATAGAAAATATTAATTTAAGAGATAAAACAGAAATAATTCATTACTGTTAACTGTGTTTGTGTTTATGTTTTCTTTTAGTCAATCTCTTGGATTCAAAAACAATTCAAGGGGAGCTGGGTTGGATCTCTTACCCACCACATGGGGTGAGTTCAATAAACTCTGAAAGGAAAACATGATTCTCGACATTGCCTCTCTTAGATAGTGGAAGGCATTATTGGGTGTGTTCTCTAAAACTCCTGTACTTCATGAAAAATTATGTATGTGTATTCAGAATATGGACTCACATAACCTAATATTTATGTCCCATGGAACTACTGAGAATGTTTAACTGCTTTTCTTCTGAATCTGTTGGTGAAGCAGCAGCAGTGTTTAGGCACAAAAACCTTGAATGGACTGAATATTTTAACTATCATTAGCATGCTATAGGTGATCTAAGTGTGATCACACAGTATTTTTTATGATGTTCCTAGAATAGGTAAATTTTAGGACATTCTAAATTTTAACTTATGTAGAAATTGTGGTATCTGAGGATAGTAACCTCTGAAGTCATAGGGTAAAATTAACCATGGTGACTATTCCAAGTACGGTAGCATTTGTCATCTATAGCAACATCCTAATCACTTTAATTCATTCATTTAAAACATCTCTAACTCATCTAGATTAGTTGTAAACTTGGATTTTACTTAGAAAAAGAGAAATTGGTGCATTTACCTTTTAATCACTTTAAGTAAATTTTGTATTTCATCAAGCAAGGCACAGATTATTACGACGTGTCATTTTAGTATCACAACTGCTCATGACGAGCCCTTTATGTAAGAAATTTTTCATTTTCCCTTTTATTAGAACAAAAGTCATATCTTTGGGAAATTGATTCGTGCAAAACTGGAGCAAATGCTTAAACATACATTTTCCGCCACATATAACTTGCAAGGTGCTATTTTGAATTGTCATAGGAACAAGTTTATATGTTCTTGTTCCTTCCTCAATAGTCCTTTTTTTAAAAATAGATTATCACTGCTTACACTTAGTGTCATGTGTTCACTCTTCAGGCTGAGCATACTTTTTTACAACACTGCTGCTGCCTCTTCACCAGTGGATGTTTTCCATCAAGGTTACTTCATCTGTCTGTCATCTTTGCATCTGCTTCTCTTCCTGGCACACCTTGACATTGACAAAATGCCAAAACCTTTCATTGGGCCTCCATGAATTGCTTTGGAGGGAGATGATGAAGTAAGCTAGGATTTGGTTTTCCCATCCTGAAGAGGGATGAGATGATTTGGATTGAAGCTCAGCCTGCATGGTCATAAAGAGTGAATCAGAACAGGACTGAGCTGGAAAACTTGTTTAAAACTAATCAGTCTTTTCTTAATTTTATCAAGTCTTTTCTTAATTATGAGTTAAGGAATCTGAAGTTTTCCTTTCTCCATCTGATAATATACCGTGGAAAACTTTTGTCTAATACTGTAAGAAAAGAAAAAAACATAGTGACATTTTATTAACGGACTCAGACATGTATATTTTTTAAAAGAACCAGGAATTAATGTGTATATCAAATCAACATTCTAGTCTGTGTTTTTCTTTAAAGAAGGAATAAAGATAACATGTAACTATATGTTGAGAATTGGGGAAAATGAAATCCCTTGTTATTGTTTAACAATTCCCATTGCTAATCTCAGATGTGTGAAAAAATAGCGTTGGCGCTTCCACATCCAAAGATGTGTTGAGTGTGGAGCGTGGGCATCTGGGGGCTGGGCAATACAGTCTGCTTTTGCACCAACCAACCGCATGAACAGCTGGAGATTGTTGCAATGTAGATGCTCAACCCCACCACAAAGCTGCTGAAACAGAATCTGCATCTCAAAATTACCCATCCTTGGGAACTCTTAGCACATTAAATTTGAGAAACACTCTTCGAAGTAACTTACCTCTTGACATTTCCCATTTCTTGTCCAAATTCCCACCTCCTTTTAACCTAGGAATCTGGTTAGCTTCCTACAGTCAACAGTTTCCAGTTTCTTCTTTGCCATACCATTGCCTGAGAGAGCCTCCCTCAGGCATTTGGCTTTCTCCACAGTGCTTTCCTCTGTAGATTTTGCAGCTGAGGCTTCGCTATTTCTGATATATAAAATGGGCTTTCAAAGCTGGTTTAGCTCAGTAAGTTTATCATTAATGTTTAGGGAGCAAAGAAAATCTTTCCAGTATGTCATGAAATTTGTAATACTTCAAAAAACATCAAAAAAAAAAAAAAGGAAAGAAGGAAAAATAGAAAAAAAGAGAAAATCAAATATCCTGAGTTATGTTGTACATGTTGTGTATATCCTGTCATTCCCTTCTTTGTTATATTAATCATAAGATCTCTGAGGAAATAAGAGTTCAAATTTAGAAAACATTTGACTGATATTCATGTCTCCTTTGCTAATCCAACCAAATTACTGGATGAAAACACTGCAGGGAAAGTTTAGGTTTGGAATTTAACACCCTTGCTTGTACAATATATTGTGCTTTTGATTCAGCTAATTTTTATTGCCTATTTTTTTCTATTTTCAGTAGGAAAACAATAAATTCATTTTATGTTTGTTTTGTTTATAAAAGAGCTACCTACTTAAAACAACTATGTTGCTTACTGAAAGCTTTTCCACCCCAAAGAAAAAAGTGACATGCCATAGCTGGAAACAACTTTAGACTTCTTATTATTTCATGTAATTAACTCTAATAAGTAGCTGTATATCTGATAATTACTATAAATGCAAGCTTCATAGCAAAAATTATAAAAACATTATCACAGCATATTGAATCATTGAAAATCCTGCTCAGGGATTCTTACTGGCACGAGAGGGAAGAGGATAGGCGGTTTTGCCTCTTGTGATTGCTTGGCAAAGTCTGTAGACATTGTTACAGCTAGGGCAGGGGTATTACTGGGATCTGCTGGAAGAGACCATAGGTATTGCTAGATGTGTTACACTGAACATGGCAGGCTTTATAAGAAAGAATGACTTACTCCCAAATGACAGCACCATGGGTGGTCGAGAAATCCTAGGTTAAGTGATTAGTAATAGCTCTTCATCAGAAGTTGCTAAGCAATAGACACCTGAAAGTTCCTTCCTAAGTTCCAATTGTGCAACAATCAGAAGCTCTAATTCCAAATCCATTATAATGTACATTTAAAAAAATAAGCCATGGACTGTTGTAGCAATATAAAATTAACATGTTTAGAAAAGTGGCTAAAAATGACTCATTTCTTTATGTTTTCTTCTCTGTTTCTATTCTTTCTACTTCCTAATATTTGCACTAAAACTTTGCAATTAGGTTAGGTCATTTTCTTATGAAGATATTCTCCTCTCTCTCTCTCTCTCTCTCTCTCTCCATTCATTCATTCATTCATTCATTCATTTTGTTTGTGTGTTTGGTTCTGGGGATCAAGCTAGACGAGTTTCACCTCTAGGTCATACCCTCAGACTTCCATCTCTAGTTTTAAATAGTACTTCAAATTGTAGAGAAAATGTGGTAGAAGAGTATAGCTATATATATACATATAAGGTGTGGTCATAAAATACAGTGAATGTCTAATTCTTTTTAAAAAAATATACATTACAGCAAAAGACACATTGCCTATTGGGTGTTGTGCTCCAGTGTGAACAATTTATATAAAAATGTGCTTTGTCACAGTACAGTTGTGTTATATGTTTTACATGTTCTTTGACCTGTTAATCCATTTTCCAAACTATATATATGATAATTCACTCGATAGGGTCTTAAAACATAAATAAATGAATCTGATGCTGAAAAAACTAAGGGAGAAGTGAAGGAAAGGGGAAAAAGTTTGAAATGTGTTATGTACATGTATTGATTTCGTATAGTGAATATAATCATTATGTACTGCAAACATATACTAATAAAAGTAAGAAAAAATAAAGCCAAGAAGGCAACAGGAAAAAAAAGACCCATTGTCATTAATCTAGAAATTACTCCCCCTTGCTTTGATGACATATATCCCATCTCTCATGAATACTTTGTGGGACAATTCTGGAAGACCTCCCTCATGAGAGTCTTTGCGTTGTTTCAGCTGACTCAGCGTCCTGAAATGATCCAAAATGTTTACCCCCATGGTCGTTTGAACTTTAGGAAAACAGATCTAGTGAATAAGGTGGATGATGACACACTGCATTGTTTTGGTGACCCTGCCTTTCTGTTGGATAGCATGCCACAGCTACATTCACTAAATTTTGATCACACCTCATAAAGACTCTCCTAAAAGAGGACTTCCAAAACTACTTCCTGAAGTGACAAAGATGATGGGATAAGTGTGTTAGAAAAGAAGGGTATTTTGAAGGGGATTAATGGCAACATGTCTGTTGTAGCAATAAGGTTTTATTTTAACATTTAGTTCATATTTTGATCATGTACTAGGCCTGGGACAAATTTTTTAAAAATTTGGAAAGAAACTTAATGAAACTTTGTTTTTCTCTAAATGAAAGTTGTGAAGCTAATACTTAAATTTGGAAGCCGAAATTATCTAGATCATCAATTTTCAGTTCATATTTCAATGAAGATCACGTTAGACACAGATATTTTCTGAAACTGTTCATTTTTGTGAAGCAGTCACAAGCAATTATGTTTTCTAACTCTATAGACTATGAATCATTATTTTGATGAATTGTTAATTGCATTAGAAATTTCAGCAAATAAATAATTGTAATACTTTTGAATTAAAATCAACAAATATAGAAACCTACACATATACATATTTTTGAATTACAACCTAGGAAGAAATTGTTTTGGCAATATGATAATGTATATTTAAACTGATTGATTGTTTGATGAAGTCAATGTGCCTAGTAAACCTTCCTAGTCAAAAAATCATTACACAGGAAAGACTCAAGAAAATAAATCTGCATAGGTTCACTTAGAATAGTACTTATATGGTGATTAAATAGCACAAAAAGTCATGAGCTATTACTCAATTAAAGAATCTTAGATAAGAGGAGAACAAACAGGGTCCAGATAGAAAAACACTGTGTCAAATAAGTGACGAATATGTAGGATAAAAGAAACAAATATAGATATCACCAATTGTGGAAATAAGGTTTACATAGATATTTAATGGTACCTTAGCATAGTAATGTACTTAAATAAACCATTCTTTTGGTGGATGGAAGCCTAGTTATTTGACTTCAGATATCTATTCCCTGGTTCCTCTTGGTTAATAGACCACAGATACTGTTTAGGTTTTCACATGTTAATATGCTACTGGAAACGTGCCTTTGCAGTTCTGCGGGGTGAAGATTGACTCATCTGAGAGCTAACCATAGTTCTTAGGGTCATTATGACAGAGATTGATTAAGCAAGGGTCAGTAAACTAATGAGACTGCTCTCTTCAGGGTCAGAAATGCAGATCACAGTGAGCATCAGAGAAACCAGCCGGGTGCCCTATTGCTACTGAACCACTCATTTATATGAAAGAATATATCTTTGTTGTTGTTTAAACCACTCTTCTTAGTATTTTTCATGCTTTCATATTAAAGACATTCTGAGACAATAGTGTTTTACTCTGGTCACATTTGCTGATTTCTAAGTGGAGGTTATCATAACTCATAATTATGTATTTCAGTGTCATTTGTATTATCCCAAGGTGTCTTTTTAGTGTTGTACTGAAATGTCACATATAACAGAGCAGAAAATAGAATAAACAAATCATTTATAGGTGGTACTATAGTTATAAATCTAATTCTGCCATTTATTGATGTATGATCTTATGCTGGACAATTAATCTTCAAAAATATTTGTCCTTACATTTAAAGAAAGAGAACCAAAAATTCACATGTTAAAGCAAATGAAATTTCTTCATGATATATTTCTATATATCTATTTTTGAGTGCAAGTGTACGTGTTTGTTTGTGTGGCAATGCATATGAAAGAACTGCACAAATTATATTATTTTAAAACAAACAAGTTTGAAGTTCTCTTATTCCAATTTATCTTGCTGTGTTGGTTACTTTTCTCTCCTTGCTGACACAAAATACCTGACACCCGAAATTAAGGAAGGAAAGGTTTATTTAGCTCACAGTTTGTGGATTACTGGCACAGAAGCAACACTTCGAGGGAGCAGAAGACAGCAAAAGCAGCAAGAGCAAAAGAAGGGGAAAGCAAGTCTCTTTTCCTCCCTTATACTGTATGCAGGTTACTCCCTTCCAGTGAGTGCAGCACTCACACCATCTCTGTGCCTTCCTCTTGCACTGGCTGAGTATATTACAAAGTGAGGACCCTGGTACCCTGCTGAGTCCCTTAGTTAAACTTCTAAACTTCTCAAGTTAACAAAGTGTCTCAACCATTACACTTATTAAAGTCAATTGTAGGTGTAGTTAAATCTTAATCTACCTAAATCTTACTCTATTTGAAATTTAGAAACAAAATCAACAGTGTAGCCCGAGAGCAACACCTACTCTGTATTGAATTCAAAATACTCTTTTTGACATCACATTATTTGAATTCCATTGAATCTATATTGACTAAAGTTTGTATATAATTTAGAATCAAACAGTCACAATATGGTAGTTAGATATCTGTGTTTTTTGTTTTGTTTTGTTTTTAGTTTAAATGATAATAATTTCCTAAATAGTAATAGTTCAGACCTCAGACCAAATTTTATTCTTCATGGAGACTGTGTGATTGCTTTGTAAGCTACCCACCTGCCACCTCCATTCCCTGACTGGTCCCCACCAAGTCCAGACTAGCACTCAACACCTGCTGAGCTTGTGTTGCTCCTTAATTCTGTTTTCTTTCCAACCTCTGGATCTTGCAGTTGTATATTAATGCAATTATTTATTTGATATTTTTTATTGACAGAAAACTGAAAGCTGTACAAAGCAAATACTCATTTCATGAAATACTCTTCCATTAACAACATTTTGTTTCCATTCATTAAAATTTTCTGAATATGCATATAAAAACTTCCAAAGCAAACAACTAACAAAATTAACATTAATTTTGCATTCATTTAAAAAAATCTGATGATTCTAATTCTGTTATTTTAAGTGATGCTTATGTATTCATTGCTGCTTTTTAAAGCCATAAAATTAAATAAACCATAATGTATACACGTAAATATATTTAGCTATATTTATTGTATTTTTCTTAAAATACAATATCTTTTGTAGTGGCAGAAATATTTAATTTAATGTATCTTGTAAGTATCTCTAGTCTGTAAATTGGAAGATAACAGGATATAAAACTAGCCAAAGTCAGTTTTAGTTTGAAAATTATATTGATTTTTACTTGCAAATAAAAACTTAGAATCCCACAAATAAATTCTGTTTGGCAGAAAAAAACCAGAAATGTTTAAAATTAATGAATCACAAGGAAAAATAACAATAATTAGAAAAACCTCTCTCATACAAGTCATTGCTTTTCTACTTTCCAGTACAGTGCAAGTTGCTTTTAATTTTAGAATTATTGATATTTGTGAAGCTTAAATCCTGGAAGTCTTATTTGTTGAATATATCTTTTGCCTTATGAATGGATTTTGTAATACAGAAAAACATTTTAACAACTGTGTCAGCAATAACCACTTGAGATTCTGCCATTATGAATCAAAGTTCAAATTCTACTTCATAAATCAAATAGTAGATCCAGGAGAATCAAATTTCTGATATATGTAAAATGTTATTTTTGGTCACTTCTAATTCTTATGCCTAGAAAATTTAAATTTGTCATTTTCACCTATTATGTTGGTCTTTCAAAGAAAGGGATCTAATCTAGTTAGAAAAACATGACAAAATTTTACAGTTTCTTAAAACTTCTCTTTGAAAGAAAATGAACCATGAAAGAAGGGGAAACACGGGCACATGGTAAAAATCAACAAAGTTAGAATTTATTCTACCAACCCTTGTTTTATAAAAAATTAAAATACTATATTGCCAATGTTTTAAAAAATAGAAACTGTTTTCAATCTATTGCTAAAATGGCATGTTTCTATTTGAATTATCCTCTCCACACCAAAACTGTGTTTGGAGGGATTGAATTCCAAATTTAAAAAATATAACATGTAATATAGACTTTGTTTCACTTTGATATACAACTTTGTGGAATTTAAAGTAAAGGAGACTTGAAACAAAATTACAAAACTTTTATTTAGTCTGGCTTCATTCAAAGATAGTGTTACATCCTCACCTACTATGCATTCACAATAAAGTTAAACAAGTAAAGTGTATCAAAATAATTTTCCTATTTTGAATGTTTGTGTTTCACAAATTTATTATGATCATTCCATATTTGCTTTAAAAATATCTTTAAAAATATTCATATCAAGGATAGATTTCTTCCTTCTGGTGCTTTCCTGCCTTGATGGCACTTTTTCTTTAATGGTAGTAAGTTTTTCACACTAAGCTTTGTTACTCTGTGCAATTTCAAATAATTGTACTTACTAATCAAAGAGACAGTGATTAAAATAAAGGTACCACAATGTAGTTGTTAAAACATTTATAAATAGCTTTCCTATTTAATTCATTATACAGTAAATTTTTAGCAGATGCGAAATAGTAGATTTTATTTTTTACTATAAACAGAAAAAGTAAGAAATATAGTAAAACAGTTTCAAAATAGGCTAGCAGGATAGTAATGATAGTCAGCACATTGAAAATAGTATATTTTAGCCTAACTTGTTTTTCTACTAAGAAAAATCCTGTTTCTTTAATATTTTATGGGCAGTATAATTAGGATAAACCATTTGTAAGTATTTACTTACATGGGGGATAGAAAAACAACATGTTGGGGCTGGGGTTTAGCTCAGTGGCACAAGTGCCTGCCTTGCAAGTATGAGGTCAAGTGTTTGATGCCTGGTACCAAAAAAAAGAAAAAAAAAAAAAAGAAAAACAACATGTTTCTCAATGTAAAAGAGTTTAATGTTATCATTTCATTAAACATAAATGTAGAATTTTGGTGACATTTTTAAATTTACTTTTTATTTTTTGAAAAGTTTTCTCGCTAAATCACTATTTTGCTCATGTTAGACTTGAATGTTTGCCTCAGCCACCCAGAATGCTGGAAATGTATAAAGATAATAATTTATCTAAACTTTTATTTATTTGAAGTGCATGTTTTATTTTTCAATTTTAGGAACTAGTGATTTTTATCATCAATTTACTTTACTATGATAATTTCCTTTAAAAGATTTTTTATGTTGTTAAACTTAGCCTATAAATAATATGGTATGAATCACATTTTATGTAAGTCCTTTTCTGAAATGATAGCCACTGAACTTGAAAAACACTGAAGGGTTATTTTCACCTTTAAGTATTTCTGTGAACTTGACAGTCCATTGAGCACCATAAATTTTTGTTAATGATATTTAGTTTATTCAGAGATTATTTTATGAATATGAATCTTATTAATATAGTACCTGAGATTACTTGGGAGTTGCAAAAATTATGTATCTCCATTCCATGACACATAAGAAGAAAAAAGTCAAGGAGTCTTAATGTAGTGGATTTTTTAGTATGCTTAAATTGATAAATAATTTTTATTCTTTCTGCTAATAACATAGTTCTAAACACATACACTTGTGGTTGAAAATACTTTTTAATTTGTAAATATTAATTGTTACAAGTGAAAAAATCTTTGGTCCCAACCGTGCATGCTGTATCAGAAGCCTTGGTGGTCGGACTGGGCAATCTGAATCGTAGCAGACTTTTCAGAGATTCTGATACTGCTCAGGTTCTGGAATCACTGTCCAGTGAAAATCTAGAAGAAAATCATTATCTAGTGTAATGAAGCATGTACTACTTACTCAGGTATTTAGCTACTGCTTGATTCTAGGATATAGTTCATCTAAATTTCCTAGTAAATGTAGCACTACAAATAATATACCGTGGCTCATGATTAATAGAACTATTGCTGTTTTTAATCATAAGATTTCACAAAAATTATACAAGAGAAAATAATCATTTCATTAGTAAATTGAGAAATCTTTTCTTAGTAATTTGTTATATGTATTCATTTTAGAATTATTAAGTTAAATTTATAGAATTTTGGAGTTCAGAATGAGTTGTGTGTATTTTCAATATTTGCAAACATTTGTCCCATATTTACACTGTGCACATCTGGCATCCATTGCTCATGTTAAAATAGATAATATTTTAAGGCCAAAAGAAAAAAAAAAGACCAAAAGACTAGAAAATCTATTAATTGAATGACAGGAAAATGGAATAGGAATATGAAAATATCCTCCAAGTAGTTAATAGAGTATAAGATTCTCTTGAAAATAAATATGAGATATTCCTAGAAAGGTACTGGGATCAGATTGTGATGGTTTTTATGTGTCACACTAAACTAGTGAATCTCATTCAAAGACAGTATTTTAAGTAGGTCATTATACAGCTTAGTGTAATTTATGAAAAAATAGGAGTCAGAAAAGGCACTATGAAAGCTCATCTGATGTGCTAAAAATAGGATGGTCCCTTTATTCAGTTTGCTATATAACTGTGACATGGCATGAAATTAAAGTTTTGCTATTTTGTCAATAGTCCAGAAAAGAATATTCTTAAAAAATGTGTCTCCCTTCCCCTCTCCCTCCTCTTCCTCTTCCTCCAACCCATTTCTTTTTCCTCTTTCTTTCTTCTCAATGTATTGCTTCTTCTTCTAAGCAGGTCAATTTTAAAATGAAGGTATAAACCAAATAGATGGCATCCTTGGGCAATTAAGAAAGATGCAAGACCTTTAAATAACACAATAGAAATGAAAATTATACAGTAAATTAAGGCAAATAGAAGAGGAAAATGAGCAAAAGCTACTTGAACAGCAAAAGTAATTAAATTCCCCTTCCTTTTATATCAGTCAGTGTTTTTTTTTTCCTGGCCTAATGTTAATAATTCACTAAATTTTTAAATGACTGCAAACAGTGACTTTCCTTCTCAATATAAAGTAAATCCAGCCACTATGGAAATTCAGTCAATGGGAATAAAAGAATAGATACAATGATGAGTTAAAAGAATTGTTACTCTGTGTCTGTATTTTGATATTAATTCATGCAATAGAATTGCAAGAACCAATATAGGATTCCAGCATTATGATCATAGATTACAATGTTAATATTGCTGATATGAAGAACAATGTCAGAGAATTAAAACTCTAGATTCATATTAAAAGTTTAGCCTGAAAAACTATGACTAGTTTGGCAGTGGTGGATATACAGAAAATGAAAGCAACACTTTTTTTCCCAACAGAAATTTTATACTACATAGTATTTACATTCCAGAAATGGTAATTTCTGAAAAAAAATTCTAAAACAGACTCATGAAATGTGTAGACAGTGAGACTGTGGTTTCAAAATGAAACTTTTAAAGAACAATTTTAAATAATGGTGACACAATATTTCCTTTCTTTTAATGTTTAATCTCTCTTTGAAAACATTTAAATGATAAATACATCCTTGATAGAAATTATGATTCTCAGCAGAGACACAGGAATGTATTTTTAGCAATGTTTAAACTGTAGAGTAGTGATTATTTAACCTGTGATAGGAGAGGGAATGTTCTACAGGAAATGAGTATAAACAAGCAGAATAAAAAATATCCCAGGGCACTATATTCTTCAGCGAATGAACTAATTATTGTGACCTTGGGATGCTGTTCTTTTAAACAGTGTACTTTTTAAAAAAAATTATGAGTATTAATATTCATTTCACCTAAATGCATCTAGAGTGAAATAAAGGGATGTTTTGATTTTGTAAATTATAGAATTTTTATTTGAAATTGAAACTAGCATATTAATTATATTTGTATGTTCATTAGACTACAATTTTCTAAGGAAAGACACAGAGGTCTAAATTGTCAGCTTAGAAAAAAAGGAAGTATATTTCTCCTTGAAGCTCTAAGAGGGATTGTTTTAGTGTAATGAATAATAATTTCTTTAAGTTTTACATGATTTACATCGTAGTTACTTTTCTCATTTATAAGAAAAATTACTCACCACCCAAAGTTAAAGGAAGAAACATTTAGTTTAGCTTATAGTTTATAGAGTATTCAGTCCATAGCTGGTTTGTGGTTAGGGTTAGGCTGAGTGGCATGGCAAAAAGGCTTCACAGGGAGAAAAAATTCATGCAATAGCAGGTAGAAGGCAGTGAGAAGCAAGCAGCAAGCCTGTCTTTTCTCTCTTCATATGTATTCCATACAGGCTGTAAACCTATTGACTGCTGCTATCCACACCCAGGGTGGGGCTTCCATCAGTCATACCCAGAACTGCACTAATTCCAATCACTGAACTACCTTATTACCACACACTTTAATCCCAGGACCACATGCCCTACATCTAGCCAACTCTGAAAACCATGAGTCTTTTGGGGGGCATCTAGGTACATTTTACCTTTGGTACCTAAAAGACTCATGTGTATCCCTTTATGTCAAAGGCATTTAGTCTGTATCTAAGAGTTGCCAGAGTCCTAACACTTTTAGCATTTTTAAAGTCTCCTCTGAGATTTAAGGCAAATTATTAGGCCACTGCCATTCTGGAATATAGTATTTTGGGGCTCTTTTCTCAAACAGTCTTTCTCATTTGCTATCTTGAAGTTTTAAAGGCTTGAATCGTAGTGGATATTGTGTTGATCTCAAGCCATCTTTTCTATTGTCCTGTTCCTTTTCAACAACCAAGTTCTCTGCTCCATCTTTGCAGATCATAACTTTACTAGAACATTCTTTATGGCCAAACTCAGAATTTTTAAAATCATAAGTTCAGACTCACCCATCATAAAGGAAATAAGATGCAGTTTTTTAAAAGTACAGATGATAATTCAAAAAAAAGTTTGATTTACATTTATCCTGATTTTATGAATAATTCCTCAGACTTGAGGAACTTTTGCCTAGACATAGGAATACAGGACAGGAAAGATGCCAGTATGAAGGTATAAATGATGATCACTGAATATGCTAGTTTTTCATTACTACTAAAAAATATCTGAGTTAGTCAACTTAAGAAGAAAGGTTTACTTTCACCTACAGTTTTGTACGAACTAGTCCGTGTTTGGTTGGCCTCATTGCTTTTGGGCCTGAACATCTTGATGAGTATACTGACAGGAGAAACTGCTCATCTCATAGCAGCTAAGGGAGTAAATACAGAAAACAGGAAGAGACTGAAATTTCAGCATTATTTTTAAGACCTGCATTCAGTGACGTAAAATCTCTAAGTAGGCTCCCTGTGATAGTGAGGTTTCTGTTAGTATCATAAAATAGCTGTGATAATCAATTTGAAAAGAGAAAGTGTATTTGGGTACACAGTTTCCAGAGGTTTCAGTTTGTGCTAGATTGAGCTGCTTACTGCATTTGGGCCTGTGGCAAGGCAGTAAATCATGGTGGTAAGAAATCCTGCCCACTTCATAGCAGTTAAGAAATGAAAAAGAGGAGGGCCCGTGGTACAAAATATCTCCTTCAAAATCACTACTCTAATGATTGACTTCTTATGTTAGGCTCCATTTTCTAATGATTCTGCCTCTTCCCAGTAGGCTGGGGATCAAGCCTTCAACATACAGGCATCTGAGGAACACTCAAGATCCAAACTATAACAACTATACTAACACAGAAAATAGTAGACTGACACATGTAGTTAGCCAACAATTAGTTCAATAAAGATATATCAGCAATTCTGACTGTAGCATGGAATAACTAAAAAGGAAGAAAAGAAAATGGAAAAGTCTTTGGTTTTATCATAGGAAAGCCAAAGAAAAAGAATGAATGGGGATAGGTTCAATATAATTCAATACCCTGATAAGGGAACAAAGGCATTTGTGTGAAATTAATTATAGAGAGACCTTCCTGGGTCTTGTCTAGGTCTGGGAAGTTTACATTTGTAATCCTCTAGAAAAGTTATTGGAATTCCAAGTGCAACCCATGATGAGAGTGAAGACATTTAGACATTTATAATTATGGGGATCCAGGTGGGTCTTAAGACTAGTCTAATTAGTGGCTTACCAGAACAAAGGCCTCAACCCAAGGTCCAGCCCAGATTTTATTTATTCATGAAGAAGGGAGTGGTTTGAGGATGAGGGACTGTGGGAATGGTAGGGAATAATGCATACTGTGAGATGGGCTAGGTTGGAGGCCTTAAAGCACCTCTGCAATACACGTAGAGAAGGGTATACAGAAAGACTAATCTGCATAACACAATTGAGGTAGCATCTAATGTTTTGGGGATGGCGCTTCAGTTGTGATATATGAAATTTTCTGCCCTGGGAAGTCTTAACGTCTTATCTCGAGGGTAGATCCCAATGGACAGCCCTGGAGCCATGGCTCTTCCTCCCACCTGGCTCAACCATGTGTTTGGGAGTCACGGGGGTAGGGGTAATAAGGGGGTGCACATAGCTACTGTGCCTAGCTTCAAAGATTACACATCAGCACCTCAGCTAGCCCTATTTACATTGCTTAAAGTCAACCAAAGGGAAAAGAAAATGGCCTCGCCAACCCTGTACTTATCAGTACGTGGAGATGGGGCCAGGTTTAGCCAAAACGGATATAATTGCTCTTTGTTCAGGGAGAGTCATCCAGGTGGTCCTCCACAATAAGCTATCTTCCAGAGATGCACAAGAGCTAGATTGTTCTAAGTGTTTTAAGGGAAAGCAAGTAACATTACATCTAAACAGAATTCAAACATAAATAATTAACACCTACAAACCCTGCATACTCACGCATGCATGTATGAATTCATTTATTACTGAAAAACTAATAAATAGATATCAAAGTAAAAATCATAGACGTATAAGAAAGTCAATCCAAGAATCTCTATAAGGAGTAAAGGCTTATGCAAGTACAGTTCCTGTTTCTAATGTGCCTAAAAGAAGCAAGCAAGAAATTGTTATAGATTTAGTGTTTTATCCTTGTATTTGAAAATTTGATTGATGAGCAGAATAGATAAGACATCCTAAATCAATGTATTTAGGACCAAATTAAATGACTTTGTGAGTAAATTGATTTATTGACAATATCAAAGTTACACAAAATATTTTCATCTTTCATAAAACAGAAGCACATTTCGAAGTTAAATTTGGATTGCTCTAGGTTTTTGTACTTTTAAAGATCAAAAAATAATGCTTTCCAAATTCAGCACAACATATGCTTAAAAGTTTTTGCATAGCTTTTAGAAAATATGACTAAAATAGCTGACTTAGAATGCCCTTTTATGGTTATATGGTTTTTTTCAGTACACCTATCTTAAAAACAGTCTGTTACTTCACTTATAAAAGCTGTTATTGAATGCAACTGTGCTATTTCAAATTCATGTCATTAGCACTTCAAACTAGAAAAGAAGAGAAAGAAAATCACTATATTTCTCAGAATATACCTAAGTATTGGTAAATATAAAGATATATATTTTAATTAAAGACATAATACATTGTTAATATGATTTTTATTATTCATATCAATATGGAGACTTCAAGTTTCAGAAAGAAGTAGAATGTCATTGGATTAGTCACTCTTTTTGCTGAGACAAAATACCCATCATATGTAATTTAAAGAAGGAAAGCCTTTAGGTTTGAGAGGGCTCAGTCTATGGTCAGCTAATTTTATTTTGTTTTATTTATTTATTTATTTATTTTAAACAAAAGGAAAACAAGAAATCAAGACATAACAATTTCACCCCAACCAACAAAACAGCAACAATTATCAGCATATTGGGTATTCCCAAAAATTATTTAAGACAAAAAATACAGACATGAAACATTATCTAACTAATTGTTAACACAGTTGTTTTCAAATGAACATTTCACATTAAAAATAAAATCTGAAGGCGACCCTAAAAAAATTACATTTTCCTCAAAATTCTTTTTCTCTGTCACAACTAATTTTTTATATACATAGGTTTTGTTTCAGATGACATGATACTCTACCCAGAGGATCCCAAGAACTCCACACCTGTCTTTTTGTGACAGCAATGTATTGAGGTCTCCCAATACAGTTGTATTAAGGCTTACTTGATTTTTCATGTTGATTAATAATTGTTTTATATAGCTGGGTGGGCTAGTATTTGTTGCATTATTATCTCTTCTTCTTAGATTCTTCCCTTACCAATATATAATGACATTTTTTGTCTCTCTTAATCAGTCTTGGCATAAAATTATCCTTATCTGCAAATAGAATAGCTACCTCTGCTTTTTTCTGGAGCCCTGTTGCATGGAGTATTGTTTTCCATCCTTTAACTTTCAGTCTATGAGTATCTTTTTGAATTAAATGTGTTTCTTGTATACAGCATATTGTCAGATCTTGCTTCTTGATCCATTCTGCCAGTTTATGTCTTTTGTCTAATGAATTAAGACCATTAACATTGATGGTTAAAACTGATATGTATTGACTTATCTTTATCATGTTGTTTTCTATTTTCCTGGTGGATTCCTTCTATTGGGGTTCACGGAGCTGTGGTACTTATTATCCCTTTCTAAAATGTCCTTCAAAATATTTTGGAGTGCTGGTTTAGTGGTCATGAATTTCCTCAACTGTTCCTTATCATGGAAGTATTTTGTTTCTCCCTCTATTTTGAAAGATAGTTTTGCAGGATACATCAATCTGGGTTGAAAGTTGTTTTCTTTTAGAACTTAGAGTACTTCACTCCAAGCTCTCCTTTTTTTTTTTTTTTTTTTTTTGCGGCACTGGGGCTTGAACTCATAACCTCACGCCTGCCAGACAGGCGCTTAAGTTACGGAGCCAAACTCCCAACCCTGGTTTTTTGAGGCAGGGTTGCACTGTGTAGCTCAGGTTGGCCTTGAGCTCGTGTTGTAGCCCAGGCTGGCCTCGAATTCACAACGCTCTGCCTACCTCAGCCTCCCGAATGCTGGGATTAAAGGCGTGCGCCACCATGCCCTGCCTGCAATCTCTCCTTAACTTGAGAGTTTGTGCTGAGAAGTCCACTGTAATTCTGATGGGCTTTCCTTTATAGGTGATTTGTTTCTTTACCTTAACAGCTTTTAAAATTTTATTCTTGTGTTGAATTTCTGGAATCTTGACTATAATATGCCTTGAAGTAGATTTTTTTTTATGGTTGCTAATTGGAGTTCTATATGCCTCACTTATTTGTATGTCAAATTCTTTTTCTCTGCCAGGAAAATTTTCTGACACGATGTCTGTAAGGATGTTTTTAATGTCATTTGTAGTATCTCCTACTTGTTCACTGACTCCAATTAATCTTAAGTTATTTTTCTTTGTCTCATCAAGCAACTGCTGGATTAATATCTCATGATCCCTTGCTAGTTTTGAAGAATCTTTCTTTTCCTGGTCACTAACTGTGAACCTGTCTTCAATATTTGAGATCCTATCCTCACATTGGCTTCATCTGCTTTGAACACTTTCAGTGGAGTTTCTGTTCTGGATATCTACTTGAATCTGCTTTATGGAATCCATTTGCTTCCTATGTTGTCCTTCCATAATTTGCTTGAGCTTGTTTATTTTTTTGTCTGTATCTGCCCTAACATCGCTAAGCATGGTGTATATTTTGGTAATCTTTGTGGTTATTTGAGAGATTATTTCTGATTTCATTTTTTCCAAAGCCTCATTCAACTGCTTTGTTACCACTTCTAAGAAATCTTGTAGGGGGCTTTCGGATTTTCCAGCCTAATTGCCCCCTGGGTTTTTGGTGAACTGGGTGTCTGGGGTTGTGACCTGTTTAGGTGTCTTCTCATTTCTTTTCTTTTTTAGTTTAATTCCTAAAGTGATACCTCTTAGTTGCCTGCAGTGGATTACTTTAATGGTGGTATTAAGGACTTCCAGGTGATGAGCACTTCCTGGAGATATCTTCTAGGTTGCAACTGGTTCCTGTGCTCTGAGTCTATTGGAAAATCCTGCCTCCTCAGTTTGTCAGAGATGAGAAACCACTGCTCACCTAGCCCAGTCCCTAGTTCCATGGCAACACACCCCAGCCCTCTCTGTGACCCTCAGTCAATCCCAGTCCTGGACCAGCAAGGCCAACAGCTATCCAGTTCAATCAGGTCATTTCTGGCTGCAGTGGCACCCATAGCACCAAACACAGCCAACAAGACAGTAAACTGATCCAACCCCTGATTTAAAACCCCCAACAATATAAACTGAATTTATATCCATACAACAGGATGCAAAACAATAATATTCAATACTTAGGTTCACAAATGTCAATTCTGTCCCCAATGGTGAGGACCCAAAATGAATTTAAGATAAAGTAGAAAAGTGGGAAAAGGGAAAAGAGACTGCAAGTAGGTTGGAGAACAAAGATGGGTCCACCAACTTAGGGAAACCACTGGAGAAGACTGAGGGAAAAGAAAGTGAAAAGACACAGAAAAGAGAACAAGACCAGACCCAAAAGACCAGACCCAAAAGGAGGGCAGAAACCACACTCACACTAAAAAAAAAAAAAAAAAAAAAAAAACCACTTCCAGGGTTCTCTCTGGATTCACTGGTAAACAGCCTGTGGAGACAGCAACCAAAATCTCTGCAAACCAGCAACTGTTTGTGGATGGAGTAGCAGACAACCTTAGCAGGCCTGCCCTAAGAACAGCCTCCTGGGGCTCACAGCCATCCAAGCAGTCTCTGCAGGTCTGAACCCAGCTAGGAACCACTGGGGGAAGCTGGTAACAGTTTTAGCCCCAGGCATATCTGGCCCTACTCAGGAATGGCTTCTGGCAAATTGCTCTCCCACGGGAGGACCAAGCTCTCCACACTCACCGCCAGCTAGCACAGTCCTCTGCACCCGCCCTGTCCTCCACTGAGGAATGGCTCCGCAGAGGTCCTGGGGTTACCAGCTGCCACCAACACCGCGACCATGCACCACTGGGCTCCAACAGCTCCCCTCACACAGTGAGTCCAGCTCCAGGTGAAGGCTCTGCCAGCTACCGCCTTCTTCTTAATTGCATTTTTTCTTTTCGCTCTCTCTGTGGGGTTTGATTCAGACTTTAGGCTCTTCCTGGGTCCAAGGAACCCATCTCCCTCCTTTTTGTCTTCCTCAAGATGGTGTGTTCCCATGTCTAGGCGGTGTCTCTCAGAGAGGCTGTTTTTCCTGCATCCTATTACTCCGCTATCCAGTCAGCTAATTTTAAAGCATAAATATCTTGACACAAGTGCATGGTCAAGAAAAACTGCTCACTTGGTGGCATCCAACATTCAGATGAGAGGAAGGGGTAAGGAACTGGATATTGTCTCCCAGGTCATGTGCCTGTGATCCACACAGATACACCCAGAAATGTGCTTTATTAATGTCCTCAGTATCTCTTGAGCTAGTCAAGTTGACAATCAAAATTAACTGTCCTATGCACAGTGCAAATTGTGAAGCCAGTACATGCTGACCAAAACAATAGTTCTTTAGAAGATCCACAAGCCATGCATGGTGTCACGACCATGCAATCTCTCTACATTCTGGGTGGTTGCAGTAGGAAGATGGCAAGTTCAAGTCTATCCTCAGAAATCTAGCAACCTAGCAAGACCCTGTCTCAATACAAAAAAATAAAAATTTGGAGATGTAGCACAGTGTGAAGGCCTTGGCTCAGTCCCGGGGGGGGGGGGGGGAGAGAAAGATCAAAATATGAAGTCTCTTGAAATAAAAAGCATGCCAGGACAATCATGAAATGTTCTATTGTTCAAAGAACTTAATGGACTATTGGTTTCTGCCTGAAACTTCAAACTTTGTCTGGCAAAGTATGTCTGGCATGATTCCATAGATTTAAACTTAAAGATTATATGCAGTTCTCTTTTGAAAAGTGTCTGCTCATTCTATAAATATTCACTAAAACACCCTAATTAATGAAACAATGCCAGACATTGAAGGTACTATTTTGAGGATGGAATAAGTAAGTCTAGTATATTTTAATATCAGTCGTATTTTAGAATTGTTTTTCTCAAATTGAAATTGATTGATATTAGACTTAGAGACGTGGCATGTTGTCCATCAGATACTAGTCATGAAATTCAATTTACTGGTGTGAATTTATTTAAACCTGCCTACACTAAATACATAGAAAATTAAGAAAAAAGACTGTATATATACTATGAAAAAAGCAAAATATATAAATCATCTTAATTTTAAATTTCAAAATAAAGTAAAACAAGTTAATATACTTTAATTGCAAATAAGAATTTTACAGGTATGTGACTGTGATAAAGGAAATGTGATTGATATTAATTAATAGGAAAATTTAGGTAAAATATTTATCCTTCCTTTAGCCCTTAACATAACATTAAAGGAAATATATTTGTAGTGCATTTCACAAGTAAAGGCCCCAATATGTATTCCTATGTCTAAGTACAAAAGGGTTATCAGATATCATTACAATTTTTTTAAAAGTTCATGTGGTTGTACATCTATTTTCTTGTAACTGGTACTATTTTCAGTAACACAGTTGTCATGAGAAAAATACGATTCTTTAAAAAATATCAATAGTATAAGTTGGGTGTGGTGGCTCATGCCTGTAATCTTGGCAGTCTGGAGGCTGAGGCAGGAGGATTGGCATGATTTTGAGGCCAGCCTGGGCTACATAGTGAGTTCAAGTGTAGCATGGGCTACCTAATGAGACCCTTTCTCAAAAAGACAAAAAAAAAATTCAGTAGCATCCCGATGATTTTATGTTTAATTATTTAAGACACTAAGTCTGCCTAATCATACCACAGGTACTGTTGAAATGAAGGTTAAATAGTAATCAATAATTTTAGACTTCTATGGAGTATATTTGAATAAATGGCTTCCATTTCAAATTGGCAATCTTAAAATTTGAACAGTAAAATTTGACAATTATCAGTGGATATATTTCATGTTTATATTTTATATGACAGATAAAATATAATACACTTTAAGTATCAAAAAAGGAGAAATTTAAGAAAATAAAACAGGTATCAGTAAGAGGAGTATATGTGCCATATTTTTGACACAACCTATCAAAGATAATAGCATTTTATGGCCAATAGTTCCAGAATTTGAAAGTTCATGTAACTACTGCAAATGCTCACATTTGGAAAAAAACTCCAAAATATTGATTATAATAGATAAACATAACGAGTTACATGTGGACAAGATACCGATTTTAATTTTATGTGTATTGTTTTCCTAATGATTACTTAACTCGTGCATGCAAAAAACGACAATGTAGGCAGAATAGAACACTGTTTCTGTAAAACACATGGAAATTTGGCATTGTTCATATGATCCGTGCTTCTTTTATATTTAGGTAAATCATAATACTTCCTGTTTTATGCTCAGGAGTAGACACTGTAGACAAAGTCATGTTTGATACTTTCAAGTCTGATAATGTGAGACATGTGATCAACTAAGTAGTGTAATCAGCATGGAGTGGTTGACGATTCATAAAACCAGCAGAGAGAGAGCTGTAGAACTCATGGCATGGGCACATGTCACTGAAAATCATTTCCATATAAATGCTTTTTTTAAAATGCATCCTCCTTAGTAGGAGAAATCATGTTATGCTCAGAATGATGGTACCTAGAAGTCAAGGTGGATCCATATGGCAAAGTTTTAACCGCTGGATTGTTAGTGGAGGTGTGAAATTTTGTGAAAGACACTCTGCAGGAAGTTAGGTGTTTGGGTAATGACTGGACCTCTAGAAGCCCTCTTGAGACATCAGGATGAGAGCCACATGGTGGAGGCAGTGCAGCAGGGAGGAGCCAGGCTCCCTGAGGATTAGGGGAAATTGACATAATAGGTCTGAACTCCGTATGGAAGAAAATGAGACCTGCTATATTCCTGACGATTTTTCAGGTCTCATGCTAGCAAAATATAATTCATAATTAACATTATCTTAGAGGAGGTAAAAAAATAAATATACCAACAATGTAATTTATTAGGAAAACAACTTAATTCCAGTATAAGCATATTTAAGAATATGCAAATTCTTCATTTTCTATATAAACATGCTAGATTATATTAGAAACAATGTAAACTAAGCTAAAATAGAAATTGAACATTAATACATGAAATTTCAAAGTCCATTTTGTTGCTTGTCCCATCTGTAAGAAAACTCATCTTCCAGATTCTATTTGCGTTCATCCATTACTCTTAGAAATCATAAGAGAGCTTCACAGGAGGCTGAAATTTAGATTTCTGATTTTAAAATCATAGATTTCTCATGTTGAAAATATTTTCAACAATGATATATTGTTTGATAGGAACTTTTCTTCTGGTAAAACTGCTCCACCTTGAGATTGTATAGAAGATATGTTTGTACTATCTCACATAGATTCACTTACATTTTAGTTCTTTTTGTGTGAATCACAAAAGTGGTCTCATTATTTTGGTGCTCATGTTAATCTATATGTATGTGTTCTCTAATTTATCTTATTACAGTTTCAAATTCTATCTCTGTGCTGACTAGTAAATACAAGCAAAACCACATAGAGAAGTCGCATATATGTTGGAATTAACATTTGTATACTATGGTAAACTTGAAACACTCACCCTATGCTGTTCTTTATTATGACTAAAGTGTCTCAGAAACTATGCAGGCCTTTTCTAGCAACTCCCAGCCTCTGCTCACATATGGAAGTTTTAACTTAGGGTCAGGGCCATTCAGGATGTCTTAGTGATTTTACTCATCTGTTTTTATGAATAATTCTTGTGACCTGAAATGTTTGTGCTGTTAAATATTTTAGGGAAGACTAATGGAATACATATTATTTTACAAGTAGATATGAAAAGCCCTAGAATTCACACTATCATTCTTCCATTGATAGTTTCAACCTTCAGAAACTTAGTCGTATTTTTCTAAAAGAACATCTTTGCATGTCCCATCTAGTCAATTTTTTTCAAGAATCAAAACAACATGATACAAAGTGAAAACTGTTTTATTGTTATAGTAAAATATAAAAGTAAATGTGAGGAACTTCAAACTAATTATCAGTATATGTATCTTAATGAAAGAATGAATGTATGCATTAGATATGTTGAGGGGAGTTTTAAAAGATTTATGGACTAGGGACAAAACTTTACAATTCTTGTTAATTCTTAATACAGTTTCATGTTTGCACAGAAAGGAATGGGCCCAATTTATGTTTTCTCAATGGTAATCTATGCCAAGGATTTCCATTCCACTTTATGTGAAGCTAAATCAGATCTTGACTGTTAACAGTAAACATATTCTTTCTTCCTAGAACTTACTCTTTTTAATTTTTTATTTGTTCATGTTTGTAATACATAATGACATTAACATAGGAAATCAGCATATGTTTGTAACACATCTTAATTGTTTTTACTTCCTCTTTTCCTCCCTTCTCTCACAATTTCTTCCATTGTTTGGTCCCCTTTCCATTTGCAAAAGGCCTATCTAGCATTTTTGATACTGGGTAAGTTTAGAAATCACTGAAAGTTCATTTATGGTATCTATAAAATTGTCTAACTAATTATGTTATTGTATCACAATAGATACAATAGGCAGGTAGTGATTAAAATCTAAATATGCATTTTGGCAACAAAGCATATTTAAATAAACACAGGTGTACTAGGCATTATGCTATGTTAAATACTATCTATTTAATAATTACTGTCTAAAAGCCATAGATGTTTAGAAAATGAAGACTTTGTGAACTTGTGTAGTTAAAGAAAGAAACATTTGTAGTTGGAATTTCAACTTTGCCTTGAAGCTTTATATGAATCAGAAGGAAGATGAAAATGTTTCATATTTAACACTCTGGACCTCTCAAGTATATGGAGTATACTTGAAACTGTATTAAGAATTAACAAGAATTGTAAAGTTTAGTCCCTAGTCCATAAATCTTTTAAAACTCCCCTCAACATATCTAATGCATACATTCATTCTTTCATTAAGATACATATACTGATAATTAGTTTGAAGTTCCTCACATTTACTTTTATATTTTATTTTTAAAATTTTTACTTTTAAAATTTTCATGCTATTGGACACTTTCTTCACTGACTTTGCTGTTGTTTTTCCATTCTTTTTTTCTGACTTCTTAAACATACAAATTTGTATGTGTATACGCCTTCTTAATAGCTTCATGTAACACTGAACTGATTAACAGTTGATCTGCTGTTCCTCTCTTTAGCCTGTCCTCCAAAACATACTCCTTTAGTTTTCCTCATTTCACTTCATAGTTACCTCCTTCTTCTAAGTGTTCAAGCCAAAAACTTTAAAGTCAACTTTAACTCTTCCCTTCTGCCACATTTCACTCACGAAAGCTGCAGATCTTGTTGCTTCTATTTTCAAAATACAGCTATTTCTTACCACTTCCAATGCTACCACCCTGGCCAAACCATCACCATTTTCTGATTGGATTATTGAATAATTGAAAAATTGGGGCTTCCTGCTCCTCTTCTTGTCTCAGTAGAATTAAAGTCTCCATACAAAAAAGAGCGATCTCATTAAAATGTAGAGTTTACCTGTGTCATTCTTCTGCTCACCAGTTTTCCAATGATTTTCCCACATCCCACTCAAAGACAGAGTCCTCCAAATCACTACAAGACCAAGCGTGATATGTCTACAGTCCTCTCTGGCTTTATCCTCTCTTCTGTGTTATGTCATTCCAAGCTTGCCAGCCTCCTTGATGACGCTGAATGAATCAGCTCTGAGTTTATATCTGAGATTCAAGGCTTTATCCATTTCGTGAAAATATATCTGCCCACTGCCCCAGCCAAAAGGCTCTCTTCTCTCTACTTTCATTTCTGTTCTCTTCAAATGTCATCCATTCAGTGAGGCTTGTCCTGATCACTCTATTTTCATTGCATTTCCTTTCTTTTCCAGTACTCTCTGAATCACCTACTGCTTTGATTTCCCTATGATGTTTACCATGCTCTAATGCTCTCTTTAGTGTACTTTGTTGTTGCTATTTTTGTTGTTATTTTATCTTTTTCCCTTAGAACAAAAGATTAGAAAACTTTTTGGCTACTTTGCATTGTAATTTATCTCTAATACACAGAACAAATTGAGTTCTCAACATGAATGAATGAATGAATTGATGCAGAAGAAAGTTCCACCTATGAATTTTACAGAACGTGCTATGAGTCTCAATAGACTACCTAGTGCTTATATGAGGCTAATGAATATGTGTGTAAAGAGTAGAGGAAAAAAAACCTAGTCTCATATTAATTTTGAAAATATTGATAGTGTGCCTTCCTTTGAGATTTCCGTATTTAATAGACTGTCACTGGAAAAATTTATTTTAAATTCTTTGACCAAGCTAAGGTTATATTCTATAAATTATGTGAAAAGTTCTTATCATTTGGCAGTCATTTTGTGAGCAATTATTTGTGATTTGTCAATTTAGCAAAACATTGTAAAGTATAATACAAAGGTTTTTTTTGTAATACCAAGTTTGCTGAATCAAATATGTCATGGTTTATAAAAACTGTAACTACAAAAAATCACTACTTTGAAACATCAAGAAGTTATGCATACATTTTATCCAAAGATCAGTAAAACATTCACCACCACCTTTCAGTTGCACTGTAGTGTCTAAGAGCTTATGTACAATGACTGTGATAGTGGCACAATAATAATTAGAAAATGTGACAGACTAATTTATCTACAATGCATTGACAAAGATGAATGTATTTGTTTAAAGTCCTAGAGAACTATTAAATAAGTAGGTTACTTGTCCATGTTCTCTTTGTTGCTAAAAGTACAGAGCTGGTCTTAAAATTCTTTAAAATAATAGTCTTGTTTATGTTTATGTTCCAAGAATTTTTTAATTCTTTAAATTCACAGAAATAAATAAAATTATATTTTAAAAAATAGAATAATTTCACAGACTAAGTAAATTGAAGAGTAAATCTACTTCTTACATAATACTCTGCCCAATAAAACAGAATAGAGTATATCATATAATATCATTTCATTTTGGTATTTTCATCTTCATAGTATATGTTAGGAAAATAATCAATAGTAAAATTATGTTAATTTGTGGTAAAAGGACTGAAAGAGTTGTTTGCTTTTTAAGGAAAAAAATTGAGGAATTCTTGAAATCTTTTAAAAGTGATATCTATTAGGAACTTACTGTGCTTGTATCGGATAGTATTGTATATTAAACATGAAAAATGAACATATATCAATATTCCCAGGCTGGAGGCCTTTCAGGATAGGTATAAAAATGTATATAAAGTTGATATACAGTGAGCATTATTCCAAAGTATGAATACTGTCCATGTATAGTTTTCAATTTTAAAAATTTATGAACCATTCTTTACATTCTAACTAAGGTTTTAACTTGTGTCACTTAAAACAAATTTGTCAATATTCAGTAATATGTTAATAAATTTATTAAACAGCATTTACTGAATGTTTACCTTGTGTCAAGCACAGACTAAATATATTATTTCATCTAACGTTCCCAAATACATCAATATTTCAATCATAATCGCAATCAACGGATGTTATTAGAGATCGAGTAAACAAAAATTTTAAACAAGAATTTAGATTCACCAGATGATTGCATACCATTTTTAGAGTGGCTTTTGTATTGTTAGTGAAAATTCAGAACAAAGGGTCAATACTTTTACCAAAGCCGTGCCTCACAAATATAATTATGAACGCTGAAAAATGTAGCAAAATCATCATTTTGCTTTAATAATAATAAATTTTAAAATATCTTTTCATGTACCTGTTTTGAGGATTGAGTTTTCTTGGGAAAGTGAAAATATTGTTTCAGTGATTTCTTTTGTGACATTATCCTTTCTTATCTCTGAAAACATTGAGCAGATTCAAGCTTTATACAATGTATAGTTGAATGTTGGGAACCAAGTCTACAGCAGTGGTACGAGTAATTACAGCTGTCAGTTCTTTCAACATGAGGAAACAACCTACCTTAGACTTTACAAGAAACAGATTGTAAGTATCCAAAGGAAAAGACATAATAGTCTTTACATGAGGAACAGTGTGGTGATTGTTAAACTAGTAAACTTGGCCATTTGGAGGGCTGTATTTACTAGACACCGTTGGGGTGAAGACACAGTTTGTATGCAAGTTTGAGAGTATTTGTAAATGCATAAACAAAAACATGAACATTAAGTACCATATCAGTGAGCGGCTAAAGACTAGTAGAATTTTCAGCGTAGAGCAGTTGTATCTAAAGGATCTTGTTTTAACTGCTTTCATGTGAGTTTGTTTTTGTGAAAGTACTTCCTTTGTAACTGGGTGTTCTTCACATCTGGTTTATTTGGATGTTACAAATCCAGGACTTCCTTACCCTAAACAAGAAGAAAGTAGATGAAATTGGAAAAAGTTGGAAACATGTTATAAAATGAGGAACAAATCACTGGTCTCCAATAAATTGTTTATTTTTGAGCAATTTGTTTACCATATCATGTTTCCTATCGTATGTGTATGAAGGGTGATTTGGTTTGCTTCTATCAAAATTAGCCCTAAGTACCATGTTCAGATAACTAGAAAACTGGTAGAAAAGTTACTTCTTTTTAAATTTTTAATTTAATTATGAGATAAGACATCAAAGCCTGGTTTCCTAATGTCTGCTTTTTCTTTTTCCTAATGAAACACTTTCTTTTTTATCTTACACAAAAATAATAACATAAATTGGCAAATTATCAAAATAAGTTGGCAAGCAAAAGTTAAAAATAGATTCATCATAGACAGCAGTATTTTATTTTTTTAAAAAAGTAGACCATGAAAATGCTAAATATATATCTCTCTATCCATTTATCTACACATGTTCCTATATCTACATTTGGAAGCATCTCTTTTCTTTTCCTCTTTAGATTTCCTCATGTCCACTACACATTCTTTTTCTCGAACAAATTGTAACAAAGGGAACCAGATGGCCTAGGACAGAAAACAGGGCCCTACTTGTTGCCTGGACAAGTTTTAAAATTGACACTGCCTCAGTTCACACATGAGTCCGGATAAGGTGGTAGAAACAAGGTGTCTGCTTCTTCATGTATAGTGTCCAAAAGCTGAAGGAATAGAATAAACTTTCATGGACAGTTCTGGTTTGCAGATATACAAGAGTGGAATTGTGATGAAGTGAAGTCTTCTACTGGGAAAAAAGCCAGGACAATATAAGGTAGTGAGATCCCAGTATTGTAGTATTAGCCGAACAAATTCTAACCTTTTCTAATAGAACCACTTATTTATGCATTCTACTTCAGACAACTTAAGATTAAAATAAATGACTTCATTAAACAATTGTCAGATATTACATGAAGCAGCTTTCAAACAATTGTCTAAGATTGCTAAGTTAATACAAATTCCATGAACTTACAATAACAGGATGCCGTTCTTCTTCCTCAGCTGTTACCCACAACACCTGTAGCAAATTCTTGCAGTGTTTTTTCACAAAACCAGATCTCTTGCAAAATTGATGAAAAAGGAAGAGAAACAAGAATCATAGAATATCACATTTCTTCTAGGTGTTTTTCCTGATTTCCTTTGGGTTCTGGGACATGTGCTTAAGTTCACGGTTATCTCAATAGCCATGCTTCTCCACACAGATGGCTGTTATAAAAGGGTAATGTTGGGAGAATAAAAACCAGGGCAGGGGGACCCATCCACAGAGATGCAACCCTCTGGGGGCAGATGATGTACTTATATTGATTTCGCAGTTATCCCTCAGGTACTAATTCCAGGAATTTGATTCTACATGTCTTTAGGGATACAGCAGTAAATAAAAAAGAACAAATTGTTCTTTGGAATGAAGGAAACAGAAAATAAGCAATATTAATAATATATGGTGCTGAGATGGTGACATTTACAATGGAGAAACAAAGCTAAAATAAAATGCAAGAGAGCAATGTGAGAATCCATGAATAGGGCTGCAATTTTAAATATGATTAATAGAGAAAAACTTGAGACCTCTAATTATTGAGGTCTTTCCTACCTACCTTAACTGGAAGAAACTGCTATTGCTTATTTTCCTGTTTCTTTATATAATTTAGTGCGTATCAATACTTTGTAAATATTAACTCACCTAATCTACATGATAACTGTCTTAGACACATTCTATTATAATTTTTAGGTGAAAGATTAGAGTAGAATTAAAGGAAGCAAATTGACCAAGGTTTTACAACCAACTAATGGTGGAAATAAGAAATAAAACTAACACCCTATCCCTGGAGTATTCTAAAACATTTTAAAGGTATTTCTCAAAAACTGGATATGTCACTACAGACCTTATCACTTTATTGATGATTAACTTTAATGGTAATCAGTTTGTGGTTTCTAGTTATATGGCTTCTTGTGTCACTGCTTAATTAGAGCATAATTATAAGTTGGTAAGAATTTTCTTTTTACTGCCTATTAAAATAAGATAAAAAGCGGGGCGTGGTGGCGCACGCCTTTAATCCCATCACTCGGGAGGCTGAGGTAGGCGGAGCGTTGTGAGTTCGAGGCCGGCTTGGGCTACAACGCGAGCACAAGGCCGACCTGAGCTACGTAGTGCGACCCTGCCTCAAAAAAAACTAGGGCCGGGAGTTTGGCTCAGTGGCTGAAGTGCCTGTCTGGCAGGCGCGAGGTTGTGAGTTCGATCCCCGGTACCGCAAAATAAATAATAAATAAATAAATAAAAATAAAAAATAAAATAAGATAAAAATGCCATTTATTGTTTGACTTTTTATTTTATCAAGAATTCTCAAATTTTTCCATTAAAATACCATGAGTTAGGGCCAGAGACATAGCTGAGTGGTACAAGCATCTGCCTGGCAAGTTCAAGGTCCTGAGTTCGAATCCCTGAACAAAAAGAGAAAGAAAGAAAGAAAGAATTAGACAAAGTTAAAATAATATCATGGATTACTTCAGAAACTTTTAATGTTTAATTTTTAAACAGGATAAAATAATTTCACAAGATGGCATTTATCAAGTCTTCTTCCAGGTTTATAATAAAAAAAGAGCACTAACATTTTATAGGTCCTGTTTAAAAGAGATTTGCTTTGCCTTTCCTTGTTTCTCAAGCACATGTTACAATGCTCCCCCTCTCCTGAGCACTGACTATTTGCATTCAAAGCATACCAAAGTCCCAAGAAGCACTGCTGCTGAAAGAGTATATTGGATCGAGCTATTTCTAAAGTGGAAATTAGTTCTACCTAAAATGAATAAAAATTTAGTAAGTCATATCCTTTCTTTTCTTCTTTCCTACTTTCTTTTCCCCTTCCTACCCATGTTTCTTCATTTCTATTTCTTTCTCGCTCTTAGTTTTTTGGCATTTTCATAAAAAATATAATGATTGTACTAGATTTGGATTTATACATAAATATCATCATAAAACTGACATTAAAAAATCATCCTAAAACCATATACTGCAGGAGTTTGAATTAAAAAAATGTTAGCTCTGAATTTTTTTATATCCTATCAGGTGAACACAGTAAACATAGAAAATGATTGTAAGGTAATATATGTAGTATGTTAGAAGCTGATAACATTATGGAGAAATCATAATATATTTTATGCACATTTTTAGGTTTTCTGTTTCCATATCCATAATGTGTCAAATATTTTATATAAATGTACTAAATAATCAAATTCTGTAGCATGTTGAAATTTAATACATTATATGGGAAAATGACAAGAGAACTTATAATACCATTTTAGAATTGGTTTCTTATATCCAATAATGGTGCTATTTAGCATGTTTTCTTCCCAGAATGTTAAAAGGATAACATGAGATCCTATGTGAAAATTCTCTGAAAAATATTTTGAGATTATAAAATTATTAGTGTTTATAAATAAGCATTCATTTATATGTAATAGCTTTATATGCCATCAATCAGAGAAAAGCAACACTTGATTTTGAAATATTTTATTTCTCATTTTTAATATGTATTTATCTAAACATACGTGGGATCATGTTGTATAGGTAAATCTTTATCTTCTGTACTTCCAACTCAAATTAATGTTGAATAATAACCTTTCTGTGATATTGTTGTAAACTTGGTACATCTCTCTGTAGATGCTTTTAGTCTTTTTATATAAGATCCATCAGCAAATGTTTCACTTTTTTGTGGTCTCCCAAGCTTACAGGACTGCTTCTATTTCAAGACATCAAATGTTTCTACATTACAAATTTTTTTAAAAGGGGGATATACTTCCTCTGTCAGAGAGATTGTCTGGAATTTTGGTCTTAGGATTATATTCTTAGATATTATTTTTTAATATGGTCTATGCCCATCAATATTTACTCTAATGGGAATGAAACTGAGAAATTTAAAGAAAACATTAATTTTACTGAACAATATGAGTAACCCTTGTATATGGATGTTAAAGAACATAGTGATAATGTCATTGTACATCATGGTATTTCTGGACAACTCTGTTGACCACTGGTGACACAAATAAATGTAAAAAATGAAAAAGTCACTGAACTGTTACTGTGAAAATCTCTCTTGGACTACATTTTGGAAACCATGATATGTCAGAATATTAAATAGAAAGAAAGAATTTAGAATGGGTAATACATTCATATGGATATAATTTCAAAAATTATAGAATGAAGAATAGAGGATTTAGTTCTATCCTAGTGGTAAAGTGCTTGCCTTGCATGAATGTGACCCTGGGCTCTATTCTGCATACTGCAAAATCTCTGCCAGCAATCATTTTTCCTCTCCAGAGACCATTAATATTACTAGTTGTGTATTTGTGTATATGTTGGAATTGTGTCATGTTCATATAATTTAAGTATAGTCTCTGTCTTTATGTAAGTGAAAGATGTCAGTTTTTAGTGCTATGGCTCATTTTTTCTGTAATTTAACGACATACTTTCAAACTCTTTCACATAGAAAGCTTTCTTGTTTCTTTTTTTTCCCAATAATATTACATAGTACAGATACACCATGGTTTATTTAGTTCTTTACTAATTATCAGTTATTTCCATTAAAGAAACCCACAGACAGTAGCTATGATGGATAAATATCTTTTCACAATTGTGTAACTATATCTGTATTAAGTGCCTGGGGTGGGAATTGCTGCACAAGAATTTATGCATTTTAAATTTTTATAAATATTGTCAAATTGTCCTCAGTAGTACAACTTTACCCTCTAGTAATCCATGAAATCATTTGTTCCTCCAGCCCTTTGCCAATACAAATTGGTATCAAATTTTTATCTTTGTCTTACTCAATAACCCATCTCATTCAATGGAAATAATTGACTTAAAATCAGGTGAGATTTTTCCAAGAATTGGGAATGAATAGAATGAATATATATTTTTCATTTGATATTTAAAATTTAAAAAGGATATTAACAGTACTTATACCTAAAACAGGAGATAACATGTTGGCAGTGAGACTGTCCTGGGTTTGCTGGGAAATACGGTATTATTTAGAATTATTTAGAAATGTGAAAAAAAGCAGGAATAATGAATGAGCATACCACGGTTGTAAGAATCTAGATCAGGTAGAATAGACTACTGAATTTATAAAAAATGGATGATTAGCATTTTCAGTCATTGAACAAGGTAGAAACAAAGGCAGAGAATTTGGGAAATGTGTTGGTTTTTGTGTTATCTAATTTGTGCTTGTTTTTGTTCAGAGCTGCTTCCCACAGGGTTGTTTTTCTTCTTTTTTTATCTTTATTTTTTATTTTACAGAGAAAAAAGATAAAAAAATTATAGAAACAGATTTTCAAAACAGATTAGTAGGACAGTTGCAATAATTAATACACTGCATATTGTTTTCTTTGTAGTAGTTATTCACAGCACAAGTGTATCTGTCAGAGTTTTACTTGAGAAAACAGATATAACACAAGATATGCAAATGAATAAGAAATCACAAGATTGACTTATGATGGTCCACCACAGAGTCAGATGAGAAAGTGTTCAGAGGGTCTCTGCATGCCAGAGGCCAGAGGATTCAATTCAAGATCTGAAGTTCACTGCAGTGTCCAGTTTAAGTTCGCATCAGCAGGCCCACGGGTCTCGATGGAAAGCTGAAGACTCTATGCCGGAAGTCTGAAGGATCCCAGGCAGGCACTGGAGAGTCTGTGCTGGAAGCCAGGAGAAGATGTCCAAGTCAAAGTCAAAGGTGAAGACTGGAGCTCCTCCAAAGAATGGAACCTCATCTGCCCTTCCTCTCCTTTTTATACCATCCAGATGAGCCACCCTAGGGTGGGTTTTCTAGGCCCTATAGTATAGAATTGCTAAGCCACTTTAGTTAAGCTTCTAAATCTCTCAAACTGACACAATCCATCAATCATGCAACAAGATATAGACATGATATCTTGTCCAAACAATATTAGCATAAAACTTTGTTTTCAACAAACTAAGAGAAGCTAGCTGTAAAACTAGCTTAACTTTCTTGTGTATATTGGTATGATTTTCTTTTTCCCTTTCTACCTTGCCACTTTTCCTTATCACAGTTTGTCATTACTTTTCAACAGTTTCTTCCCACTTCACGGGATGTATTGTATGTTTTGAATCTTATTTATCTGTTCTGCTTCTCACACTAATGAGACAATGTGATGTTTACCCAAATGGATCTGTTTTATTTCACTTATAGTATGGTCTCAAGTTACCATCCATTTGCCTATAAAAATCTCAAGTTTATCCTTCTTTATGGTTGACCAGTATTTCATTATATAAAAAACTCATCTTTTGTATTCATTCCTTGGTTGATGGGCATTTGCATTATTTCCAAGATTTGGCTACTACAAATTGTGCTGCTGTAAACATGAGTGAACATATATTGCTGTGGCACAATGTTTTCAACTCTTCTGGAAAGAAGAATCACTGGATTGAATGGGACCTCTAATTCTGTTGTTAGGGAATCTGTAGACTGATTTTTACAGTGGTTGCACCAGTCTACACTTACACCAGTAGTGAAGGAGTTCCTTTTCCCCACAGCCCCTCCAGTATTTGCTATTGGTTGATACTTTTATGATAGACATTCTTTCTGGGGTGAGATGGAATCACAGTGTTATTTTAATTTGAATCTCTCGAATGGCCAATGATGTTGAATTTTTGTTTTCATGTATTTATTTGCCATTTGTATTCCTTTATCTGAGAAGTGTGAATTCATCACAGATGCCCATTTTTGGATTGGGTCCTTGAATTTGGAGGGGTCTTATCTTTTTTTTTTTTTCTTCAATTCTTGGTATGTTTTAGGTGTAAGTCCTTTGTCAGTGGGACAGCTGGCTGTAACTTTTTCCCACTCTGTGGACTGTCTTTTCACTCTGTTAGTGATTTCTTTTATTGTGCAAAAGTTTTTTAAATAAGGTGAAATTCCATTTGTTGGTTCTTGGTTATATTTCCCTTGCAGTCTGGATTTTGTTCATGAAGTGTCTTCCTACACCTATGTCTTCAAGATTTCTACCTATTTTCTCTTCCAGTGTACTTAGTGTTTCTATTTTAATATTTAGATCTTAGATCTTTTTTTAAGTTTAGTGCATGGTTTTAGACATGGGTCTAGTTTTAGTCTTCAGCATGTGGAAAGCCAGTTTTTCCAGCACGAGTTTTTAAAAAAGACTGTCTTCCTTCCAGTGAACATGTTTTGCCCCTTTGTCAAAGATAAGGTGGTTGAGTGTGTTTGTAGTTTTGTCTGTATCTTCTATTCTGTTCCCCTGATCCTCAGGGTTTTTTTTTTCTTCCTAATATCATACTGATTTTATCACAGTAGCTTTGTAGTATAATTTTATGTTTGGGGTTGTGATGCCCCCTGACTTGCCTTTGTTGCCTAGAATTCTTTTTGCTATTCTAGATCCTTTCTTGTTCCAAATGAGTTTTAGAAATGTTTTCTGTAGATCTGTGAGGTAGTTTGATGGTATTTTGATTGAGATTGAATTAAATCTGTATAGCAGTTTTGGAAGTATGACCACTTTCATTGTTGGCAAGTGATATCTTTTCAATTCCTCATGTTCTCTTTGATCTTTTTTTGGGTGCTGTAATTTTCACTGTACATATCTTTTACATTCTTTTTTAGATTGATCTCTAAGTATTTCATTTTTTAGATGCTATTGTGAAGGGTGTACTTTCCCTAATTTCTCTCTGTGTGAGTTTGTTGCTCATGTACAGGAATGCTGTTGATTTTTGAGTATTGACTTTGCATCCTGCTATGCTGCTGAAGTTGGATACTAAATCTACGAGATTTTTGGTGCAGTTTTTGGAGTCTTCTATTCAGAGTATCATGTCATTTGCAAATAATGATAATTTAATGTCTTCTTTTTCTATCTTTATTCTTTTTATTTTTTCTTGTGTCTAAATGCCCTGGCTAATGTTTCCAGAACTATATTGAATTGGAGTGACAACAATGGACATCCTTGACTTGTTCTTGATTTTAGAGTAAATTTTATTGACTGATATCAATTTATTTAGAAATTTTATATTTTATATTTTCTTGATTTACCTTTGGCAGTTCAATTATGTCTAGGAATCTGTCCTTTTCTTCTGTATTTTCCATTTTATTAGACTATAACTCTTTATAGTAGGTATTGAAAGTCTCCTGGATTTCTGTGGGATCCATTGTGACTTCCCCCTTTTCACTTTTAATTGGTCGAATTTGTGTTTTTTCTTTTCTCTTTTTGATGAGGTGGGCTAATGGTTTATCAATTATTTATTCTTTCAAAGAACCATTGATTTTTTGGTATTGTTTTCTTCAACTGTATTGCATTAATTTCTGGTCTTATCTTTATTATTTTCTCCCTTGTATGAAATTTAGGTTTGATTTGTTCTTTTTCAAGAAATAGGAGAGTCAACATTAGGTTGTTTATTTGAGCTCATTCTGTTTTCTTGATGTGTGAATTCATTGCTATAAATTTCCCTCATAGGACTGCTTTCATTGTGTCCCATGCATTTCAGTATGTTGTGTCATCGTTATCATTTAATTGTACATACTGTTTAGCTTCCTCTTTGATTTCCTCTGTTACCCATTGTTTGTTCAGAAGGGCATTGTTTCATTTCCATATGTTAATGAAATTTTTATAGTTTCCTTTGTCATTGATTTCCAGTTTCATTGGACTGTGGTCAGAGAGTATGAATTGGATGATTTCAGTTCCTCTATATTTAATTAAACATGTTTTATCAGCTAATATATCCCCTGTTTTGGAAAACAGCCCATGGGTAGCTGAGAAGTATGTGTATTCTGATGGTTTTGGGTGGATCACCCTGCACATATCTACCAAGTCCATTAGTTCATGGGTTTGGTTTAATTCTATTATTTCTTTGTTGATTTTTTTGCCCAGTCGATTTATCTATTTGTGAATGTGAGATATTACGCTCCCCCACTCCAATTGTGTTAGTGCTTATGTGGTTTTTCATGATAATTATTATTTGTTAATATTTGTTTTATGTAGTTGGTTGAACCTGTGTTTGGTGCATAAATATTTATGATTGTTACCTCTTCTCAGAGTTTTCCCTTAACAAGGATGTAGTGACTTTCTTTGTTTCTTTTGATGAGTTTTAGCTTAAAGTTTGCATTGTCTGCAAATAGAATGGCTACCCCTGTTTTTTTCTGAGTTCCTGTGGCATGGAGAATTGTTTTCCATCATTTTACTTTCAGTGTATCAATTTCTTTTTGGGTTAAATATTTCATGAATGCAGCATATTGTTGGATCTTGCTTCTTTATCTGTTCTGCCGGTCTGTTTCTTTTAATTGGTGAGTTGAGACCATTTATGTTGATGGTCATAAATCATATGTATTGGCTTTTCTGTTTCATGTTGTTTTCCCGTTGTTTATTCCCTGTCTTTCTCCTCTGTTTAACTGCTTTCCCTGTTTGGGGGCTTCTTTCTATTGATGTTCATATGTCTGTGGTCTTCATTATCTCTTTGTGATATGTCCTTCATGACCTTAGTGGTCATGAATTTCTTTGGTTATTTGTTATAGAAGTATCTTATTTTTCCATCAGTTTTGAAAGACAGTTTTATGGGGTACATCAGTCTGGGTTGAAGACTGTTTTCTTTTAGGATTTAAAATACCTCACCGAAGCTTTCCTTGATTTGAGGGTTTGTGTTGAGAAGTCTTCAGTGATTCTGATAGATTTTTCTTTGTAGGTTATTCTGATGGGCTTTTCTTCATAGGTAATATACTTCTTTTGTCTAGCTGCTTTTAATATTTTATTCTTGTACTGAATTCCTAGAATCTTGATTTATTACTTGCCTTTGTGTAGATTTGTTTTGTTCCTGGGCTATATGCTTCATTTATTTATTTGTCAAATTCTTTATTCATGTTTGGAAAGTTTTCTGCTATTATTCCTGTGAAGTAGTTTTTATTGACTTTTGTGCTATCTCCAGCTTTCTTACTGATTCCATTCAAAGTTATATTGTTCCTCTTTGATCCATCCTGCAGCTGTTGGATTAATTTTTTGTATTCTCTTTTGATTTTTAAGATATCTTCCTTTTCCTGGTCGTTAGTCATGTTCCCGTCTTCTAGACCTGATATTCTATCCTCACCTTTCTTTAGTTTGCTGTGTGTATTTTCAGTGGAGCTTCTAATCCACTGCATGTCTGTTTGGATCTGTTTCATTGATTCCATTTCTTGTCTATGTTTGGAATTCATGGTTTCCATTGTTTTCCAGAGCTTCTCTATTTGTTTACATGTGTCTGTTTTAATGTCTTTTATTTTGATAGTCATTTCCCTTTGCACCTTAGAGATTGTTTTTTCTATGACCTCTTCCAGTTTGTTCATTTCTGCTGTTATCATTTCAGAATTTCATTTGTTGACTTCTGATTTCTTCTATCTCTTTGTGTTTTTGACTTGTCCTGGGTGGGCTGTGTGTTTGGAATTGTATTTTGCTACTTTGTTTTGTCATTTTCTATTTTGTTTTGCTTTTTTGTGTTGATGTTTGTAGATTTCTTATGTTAGATAGCCTTATCACTGGTGTCAAGGCTTTCCTGGGAGATGTCTGTTCCTCCAGATGTCCTCTATGTATATGTGTTTCTTGGTCTTTATGTCTATTCCTAGAACCTACCTTCCCAATATATTAAGACTGAAGAGTTATCTATTTGACTTAGGGCCTATTCCTTTGGTACTGGACTATGGTGATGGCTATGATCCCTTTACAAACGCAGTGTTGTCACTCCTCTCACCAGCTGCATCTATGTCAATGGAGGAAGGGAGGACCCAAACTCTCACTACTTTCACCAGTCCCATGGTTCCTGGCTGATGGAGGAAGAGTGGAGGCAAACTCAGATTTCTCTTTCCAGCTGTGCCATCACAGGATAATTGAGGACGGGTGTAGTGCAAACTCAAGGTCCCAGGGCAATCATGGTTGTTCTTCTGTCTTCCATTATGCCCACAAATCAATTTCCCACCTGCCCTCTACTTCTCTATTGTTGTGGTAAAGTCAGTGTCCCCTGTAAGGAAACACTAAGGAGGAATTTAGCATTGTATTACTTACTTTTCCAATGTTGGACCAACATACCCGATACCTGCAACTTAAAGGTGAAGTTTATTTTCACTCACAGTTTCAGAGGTTTCAGTCCATGATCAACAATACCAAGACAGAAACCTCGTAGCATAAAGGCATAACTGAAGAACATCACTGAGTTTATGACACCCAGGAAGTAGAAAGCAGGGAAAGAGTACCAGAGAGGAAAGGTCTAGGGAGCAGATATCATGCGTAAGTCCATACCCCCATGCATCCCTACATGCACCCAGAAATGTGCTATATTAATTTCCTAGGCTCCTCTCAAGTCAATCTTGACAAATAAGATTGACCATCAGAAACTAACTGGATGTTTATTATGGAGCAGCTATGAATGACATACTTGGGGAAAGGAAAGGAAGAAAGTAGGAGTGAGCAGAAGCAGACAAATTATATAGGTCCAAGGAAGAGCTTGCCCACATGCGTGCAGGTGCTGAAACAGTCTTTTAGAATGATCTTAAATTGTGCTGAAATAACCAAGCTTTTTCATTTTTGCAAGATCAGATATTGTATACACCAACATAGGAGAAATGTGAGATGGCTGCTTCGTACAATACAACAGAGGCATTGTCTGAAGAATTGAAAGCTGCTGGTTGTCTGATGACAGCATCCTAGCAGCCTGGGTACCAAGTCCTTTAGTGAAGAGGTATACAGGTGGTAAATTGTATTATCAGTTTCATGTGTCAAGGTAATCACTCATTACTTACATAAGATATAAATGACTAAACCGTTAGCTTCCCAAGATATTTCATATCATCTTGAGGACAATAACTAAGCCAAATTATGAGTAGAATTTAAGAAAACCTATACTTGAATCCTGACAATACCTCACGTTCACTACAAACATTACCTTCTTCATCTGTAATGTGGCATGATAAAATTTATTCAAAGGGAACATTGTATAAATTAAATGTCATATTTTAAATATAGTTTTTAAGTCAGTTCCTAGGATATAGAGATAACTCAGCAATGATTATTCTTTAAAAGGAAAAATATAAATGATTAGTTAAGGTTGATTAACTTTTTGCTTATCTATCTTTACTGTCATATTTGCATATTTCTATAGAGTAATTATGGTAATTCAATACGTGTATATGATGTGTGTGTAATAAGCAAATAAGGACAATAAGCAATTTCACTTCTTACTATAAATCTTATATGCGAGGAATTTCATACTCTTGCAGTCAGCAGTCATTTTGAAATGTATCATAGATTGTTTTAAACTACAGTTGCCCTATGGTCTTAATAAAGAACCAGAAGTAACTATTTGATTACCTTGTAGTTTTAGATATAATATTATTTTTTTTGAGAAAAAAGGAGAGACAAGAGAGGTTCAACATACATTCTCAGAACATAATATTTGTATATTTGCTGATTTTCCATGCTTTGTCAGCCAGTATATTACTATATTGTTGTGTATTATCTAAGAACATCTTTTTTATATATATTTATTGATTCCCTATGCTTTCTCTGCAAGTATAATATTATATTATTGAATATTACCTTAAAGTTTATTGAAATTTTTAAAATTCTAATCAAAATATATTCTTACTACATATTTAGGAGTACAGTGTAATGTTTCAGCACATGTATATTATGCATAATGATTAGATCAGATTGTTATATTCAATATCTTAGCCATTGTCCTCTTCAAGAACTTCCAAAATTCTCTCTACTAGTTGTGTTGAAATATACTATTATTTTTTGAAAACCATAATTATCTTACTGTTCTATGGAACTTTCAAGACTATTTTTCTTATCAAATGGTAATTATGTACCAATTAACCATCTTTTCTGCATCCCTTATGTCAGAAATATTATATTCTTATGTTATAAAAATGAAATGTAGAATTTTGGTGAGTTACTTTACTTTTAAATGTATGCTTCTGTAGAAAGATGGGAAAGAAACATTATAAATATCCTAAATGGATGCTAGTTATGAGTATCTAAACACTACCCTAGAAGTTCAGAGACTGACCCCCCCATTCCAGGATTTTTGTTTCCTAGCGTGGGTTATAGAACTTTGCTGATAATGTTTCATTTTGGTGAAATTTTGTAACATTTTTGTTCCTCAGAAACATCAAATACTTATGCCAATTAAAAGCTGTTACACCTGCATTTTAATTTTTATAAAACGCTTTTCCCCTGATTCATCAAGTGTGACTCACCTTGTGGTTTAATTTAGATACCATCATTGTCTTTCTTTTACTGACAATGAAATACTGTAGAAGCCAGAATGATTAAGTAATTTGCCCAAAGTCTCACTGATTGTAAATAAATGACAAAATTCAAGTTCCAAGAATCTAAACCCAGTTTCTGAACTAGTAATCACCAGAAGAACTCTGTGTCACCCTCCTGTAGATCTAATTTTCAACTGAAATATCAGAGAAATTTCCTTGATCAATATCTAACGTAGATCTATCAATGATACTTCTTTTCCTTTTCTTTCCCTGTCATCTCCTCCATATAATTTATCACAATTTTAAGTATGGTAATTTGTTCAGTACTTAAATTTTTACTAAATTATAATGTTTCTGAGGGTAGGAACAAAATACTATGCTCATAGCACACCCACACCTTTAAAGCAGTCACTAAATAAATATTTGCCTGACTTCACAGAGTCACATGGTAAGAAATGTAGTCACTGAATGTGTCTGAAACCATTTTGTTGTTGTTGTTGGTATTGGTGTTGGTGTTGGTGGTGGTGGTGGTGTGTGTGTGTGTGCACATTCTTCACTACTGAGTTGCATCCCAGCCCTGTCTATGAGTTTTAAAATGGAACAAAGTAATTCAATAAATTTGTTATTTTCTCATTATAACTGTATTTAAAATGCTTTCATGCAAAACACAAATACACACAAAACAAAATTTAAATACCCTTAAGCAATAGCAAACAAAAAATTATTCGCAACGATGAAAAACCAATTATCTTCAATTTTTAGCCTCTTTTTGTTCTCTTTCATCCTTATGTTTCTTCAAACCATCCATAATAGTATTTCACTAGAAATTTCAGGTTCTGAAAATACTTTGGAAGAAAGTCTAGGGATGACAGAAACAGAATACATCCTTCAGGTGAAATCACCAGGCAATACTGAATATGTGTCTTGAATGGAGGATTCTTTGAGCTCATTGGTTAACGAACAGCCCCCAAATACAAGTGAAACTTCAGCAAATATGATGAATTATTTTAAAATGGTGGAGTGGGGGCACTTACCTGGCAGAGAATAGCCAGGAAAAGTTCCTACATACTGTTGTATGTCTGTTTAAAATATGTCTGAGGTGAAATGAAGCATCCTTGTTTTACATAGAGAATGTAACTCAGGAAAATGACTGTTTACTGTTCGATATCTTCATGACGTAAAAACCAAGAACCTAAAAAAATAAATAAATAAAAGAAGAAGACTTGGAAACATGAAGATCAGATCATTTAAAATATCATCTCTATATTATCTTTAACTGACATTTTCTCTTCTTTTAATAATATGATAGGTATAATTACAAGAGTAGGGTAACTAGGGGAAGGAGGAGAAATTAGGAGAGATTAACAATTATATTCATAGCAGTCCCCTGCATGGTGAGAAACAACTTCGCCAATAGTGAATATACATTAAAATATATCAACCATGTTTGAATGTCACACTTACATGTCAGAGTTTGAAATTTAGTTATTAGAAATCCTGACATCAGTGGCAAAATGATACTGATATTTCTGTCTTTGTCTTATATGAAAGTCAAAATTGAAGTACACTGGATTTTCTGATGAACAGCATAATGTCTAGGGTTCTTTCCTTTAGATATTTAGGAATTATTTTAAGACTAAGGTGAAGTGAAAGGTAAATATTTGCATGTTGCTAAAATTCTTCTCTTTATATCTGGAACAGAATAGAATTTTCATAGCTAAGTCATTATCATATTTTGACTTCTTAATGCTTTGTAGTTCTACCACTCCTAACATATGCAACAGCTGCAAAAGGTGCTGCTATCTTCACTAGTTTTAATTTTTCATTTAATTGATATATATTTCACTGCTTGCCATTCTAGTTTGATAATGTGCATATGTTTGTATATATGCATGCACAGTTTTGACCCATATTTTCTTTGAAGTGTTCAAAGTAGCAGAAAGACACTAAGAAGAAGGTCTGAAGTTGGCGCTGGATAAAAAGACAACCTTGAACTAATTTTAAAAGTTTACAATTAGCCCAGATCACAGAGTGGCAAGTAAAAGTTTTAATGATAGGCTGGCCTGGGCCTTGAGGTAAATTATGCATAATTATTCAGTTCATAACTGCTATTTTTGGCTTGCTTGATTTGTCCTAGACCTCTGACTGAGGAAACAATTTGAAATAATTAGTGTACGAGTGCAGTGACAATGATGAATGAATTGAGTTCTTCTTGTGCCAAACATAGGTCTTGATATGAAGCAGATAACTTTGGCAACTGTGGTATTTTGTTATTGGATCTCTGAAAGTGGAAAGTTGGTGTTGTTTTTGTGATTTTCAAATTTTTTTTCTTAACTCATTCTCTACAGTCCTCTATCATTAACAAAAGTGTGGCTAAAAATAAACCAAAAATAAACTAAGAAAGAACATTTGCTGACAACAAAACTTCTAAATTCCTTATTTACTATACCTAGTTTTTGGCCTGTTTAATGTTGACAGAGCTGTGGTATACTAAATATAAGAATGATAACTTGAAAATTTGTTTACAATTTAATGTTGTAGAAAGTTTTTCAGAGTAAATTAGTCAAAAATGTATGTAAGAAAATAATGTAATGTTAATGAACTAAAAGCAATTTTTTGAAATAAATTTTAATTAATTTAGTATTTTTCTAAATATTTGCTTAATAAAGAAAGAACAAAAAAGATTTTTGCCTTCATGTTTAATTCCTATTGCTAATACCCTACTTTATATATAGGTAAATAAAATTATTTTCAATGGCAAAAATACATAAATTAGATAAAACACATGGCTGTGTAATTAAAGTGCACCATCAAAATAAAACTAACAGAAAAATTAAAGAGCACAAAGATGTATTTCTAATTAATTTTGCATAAAATGTATGTCTTTATAGTGCATAAACCAAATTTCTTAATTGAGCAAATACTCAAATACAATATAGTCAATATATTCTCATTTTTCAGTAGAATAAGCACTAACAATTATCACTGTGTGGAGACAACAATTGCCCTTGGTTGGAAGCTTGGACAACAGACAATCTTTGTTTTTGTGGAAAGCCTTCAACCCACTCAAGTGACTCAAGTATGAAAAGTAGACTAAAAAAACTCAGTGCAGAAAAACAGAATTCACAGTATTTCAAGTTAAAATCCCTATTCTTTGAATTTTATTATTCTGAAATCAGATATTATTATATGAGTTCTTAGTGGTTTGTTAAAGCATCCAAAATTGCAGTAAAAATAGCATAGTATTTTCTTATACATATGGTGAATACATTTTCAGGTATTCAAATATATATTTTTATATTATGCATGCATATAGTAATTGGCATTTATCTACATTTCTAAGATGCTATAAATAACCCAGTCTTATCATTCTTTACTATTTTAACCTCGGCAAAATTGTTTAAATACTGCTTTTTTTTCTTATATTGGCTAAAACAGAATCTTTAATAATCTGTGCATAAAACATATTGACTGAATTATTCATAATATGGTTCATTAAACCATTATTTTATGTAACTCTTACCACAAAAAAGACAAAAGCATACATGTAATCATTTTATTTTTCTCTGTGAATTATCAGATTGATGTATAATTTTGAATCCTATACTCCTGAACTTGCAGAGTTTGTTTTGTTTTGTTTTGTTTTGTGGAAATGCAAAGCCTTAAATGGTAGAATTTCTCTGAATTCAGTCTGTTGCCATTTTGATCTTTGTTTTAAAAAACAGTGCCAGTATATCTCCAGTTTTACTATAGGATATAAGTGCCACTCCATGGCTTTAAATTTTGTTTTTGATTCTTATAGCAGAAGTTGTATCTTGAAGTCAGTAGGAAAGGCCTTGTTAATTAGGCTACTTCATAAAGCAACTGGTCTGATAGTCAAACAGATGGTTTTCTGAAAAGAAAGATTTAATTACAGAACTACCATTAATAAAGTTTAAGTCTGGAAATACTTAGTTTAGTCTATGAGATAACTTTTTATTTTGCTCTTAAATAGTTTATTATATCAGATTACATCACACCAAACCCTCCAGAACACTACTTCCTGGCCTTCTGTCCTCACCGAAATGGAAGAGTGGTAACTGGGCAGTGAAATTTTCCAGGGGTCCTTGGATAAAATGGGTGTAAAGTACAATGAAAGAGCCGGTAACCCATGAACTGCTCTTCTCTGCAGTTTTACTCTCTGACAAGTGTTCTCTGTAACACACTATTGCAGATAGAGCAATAACAATAGACAGTGAGATCTCTAACACCAAATAGAAAAGCTGAATCTGAAATATGAAGTATGATAAAAGTAAGTTTCTACATGCTGTCGTACAACACTAACATGTGGGAGCTTTGACCTTCTTTAGTGTGAAGCATTCAAAATGGACAATTCATTTGGAAGCACTTTGTAAATTATAGACTAATGTGTAATGCATACTAAATATTACCTACAGTGAAGTTCATTAGTTTGCTGTTTGTTTAATGAATCATTAAAATTAATCTTGTTTTGTACTTTCATGGTATTTATATTCTGGAATGCAACTATTTACTCTACATAAGCATTTTTAATAAGAATTACATACATTTGCTCAGCTGGATAAGGGGAGCAAAACTTTTTAGCACATCCAACTATAAAATGAGAGTTCTGTTTGATATCATTTCATGAGCAAATATTTACAGATTGGTACAAATTAAATTTGATAGTATATGTACATTTTCATATTTCAAATTCATAAAAGTTGTTTACAAAGCTATATGAAATAGGAAGCATTTTACCAACTAGAATAAAGTGAATAGTTTTTGGGAGGTGTGCCTGTATTAGTAGAACAGTCCTGTGAGAGGATTTAAAATTAGAATATTATTTTTTTGTATGCCACTTTCATTGAAATTCAGGCAGATTCAATTTTGTGCCTTAGCTCAATATTAAAATCTATGGAGGTAATAATTTTTCAAATTGACTGAATATCAGTAATCAGCACTAAAGTAAGAGCTGCTGTCAGAAGCAATGAATTCTGATGAACAGTGCAGCAGGTTATTTTACCATAACATGAATTGATACTCAGTTTTGATGCTTATGTTGAATGAATGTGACATGAGCTAATATGGCAAACTCTGTCTCACATTTGTTTCATTTTAAGAAAATGGTGAATCATAAAATAATGGGGAAGAAAACAGTTTATATAATTTACTGAAGGTTGTTTATTCCTAAATTGCTTCAGCATATATTATGGAGCTTGTGCTCAAAGTGCATATTTTTACTTATGACATGATTTTCATTTTCCTTTTAAAAAATCTTATTAGGGCAGATGTTCAAGGATCAACCTGACATACAGTGGAAATTCTCTCAAAGGAGCCAGTTGAACAAAAACCAACACACAGGCACACATGCACACACACATCTGCACACACACACACACACACACACACACACAGGTTCATGCTCTAAATTGGTTGAACTAGGAACCACCTTATATTCATAGCAGTCATGTTTAAATACACACCGCATAGACATGTGCCTGTTATTGATAACTTTTCCTTGGACATTTTGTAAGGCTGACACTAATATTGCTATGTGTACGAACACTGTGTTTGGCGGTAGGCTAGAAAAGTGTTTTCTGGGAGATAGATGGAAATTTCTCCCATTACCCTTTCCTTTTTTCCTCCATCCTAACCAACTACCCCTTGCTGTCTCCTCCCCCACCATCCAGTTTAAGTGTGAAGCCATCAATTCATGTATTTAAATGTCCTTGGAAACTGAAAGTAATCTAGAAGGTCATTAGCATATTGTTATAAATGTTAATGGCCTGACACCAAGGATGGGCTTTTCTTTTATGGGTGTTGTTGTGAACATCATGAGTTTAAATGGGGAAAATCTTCCCCATTCAAAATGCAGCCTTGGCCCTTCATTCACATGTCAGGAGCCCATTGTGTGCCCAAACCTTGTCAAAGACTTGGAGATGTTTAGTGGCAGCAGCTTGCCATTGAGAGCTGGGAAGAGAGCTGTTGGGATGGGGATAGATCAGCCTAGGCAGCCAGGTGGTGGCCAACTGGCCACTAAGTGACAGACAATTTAACCTAACCAGCCTGTACAGTCAGGCCTGCGTTACAAAAGGCCCACATGTGTCCTTAGCAAGCTTCATTAACTCTTTTGGCTGTGACTGTACTCCTCTGACATATTAATTAGTTGCAATGCTTTCTCTTGCTCCAACATAACCTTTACATTGGTCATTGATTCAAGGATGCATTGGAAGCTGTTAGAATACTATGTGTGCAAAATTACTGGAAAAAATAGCTAAAGAAGGAGGAAAATATCCCCTGCCACTGCACTGATTCTTTATAAAACTGTAATAATAAAAATAAAATGAGTGACCATTAATCCTTCACTCAGATGAGTGATCTATTCTACATTGCTAATAAAAGTAGGACATCAATTAAAATAAGTTTGTAGATGTCATCTATACAGAACTATCTTGATTCCTTCTGTCACTGTACTGATAATAAGTTAAAATACTATAAAACAATTTTGAAGTATTTTTAGTATCTTAAGGAATGGAACGACATGTCCTTGAGGTTATAAACTGATTAATTGTTTTAAGCATATTTCATAAATTTAAAAAAAAACTAGTGAAGAAAAGTTACTGCAAATCTTACAATTATATAGCATACAGAGTATTCAGTCTGTTACTATGCTTTGGGAATTTTTGGTGTATATTTTGATACTTTACATTTCAGAATTAAGTGCTGTATCAGTTGAACATTTCTTGTGGATGGGTCGTGTTGAACTTGATGAATGAGCTTAGCTTCTATTTTTTGTTTTGCTTAGAGAATATTTCTTGGCAAAGGTGTTGTAAAAATGCAAATTAATTTAGAGAAGTCCAAAAATGCATTTTATATATATACTTAGTTAAGTGATGAATCTTCAGTGATATAACACTTTTAACAGCATATTAGTCATTGATCAAGTCTCTTCACAGAGTAAATTTACACTTGTTTTATCAGTTTATATCTTGTGATTTTTCCAAAGGAAACAACATCTTATTTTATAGTTTTTCCAATATTCCATCGCCAAACAACACAAGTGAGTATGATGTGTTATTTGTGTGCTTATGGTTAAATGTATGAGGTTTTTTTTCTGTGTAAAATCAATGATTATAAAAGATACTGTCATCCTTTTAAACTGCATTTTTAAAGGAGCTATAGTCAAAACCTAATAGGAAATACTGTTTCTGCTTCCTTTTATAATCAGTTTAACTATATTGCTCCCAATATGGTTTGTTAATACGACTCTTAATTGGGCTAACCTGGTCAATTTTTTATAGTCTAAGACAATATTGGTTAATTTTAAACCATATAGAAAAATAAGATAGTATCACATTTTAAGAAAAGAAAAATATGGTACCCTCAGATATCAATTGTTTTCTCAAGTATGTTTAATAACGCAAAAAGAGACTTTAAAATTATGGCAAGCTCAGGCAGTTCAGCAGCCAAAGTGCATCCTGTTCTCAGGTTGCATGAGTGTGCTGGGTTGCTTATGCTGAGAAAAAGGACTGATACTGGAGGTAGAAAAACCTTCAGCTGTTACAAAAACACACCCCAGAAGAGTACTATTGTAGGGGTGAACAGGAGCGATAACTTTCTTCACCCATAAGGGTCATAGACAAAACTCCTATAACAAATGACAGGCTAACAAGACAACCATAACAAATTTATTTCATCATGACATGGGAAATTTCAGAAATGAAGACCCAACGATGCAGGAAAAACTGTTTCTACGGTTAAGTTACAGCAAGAATGGACAGTTGGGTGAAAACGTGATTGGACAAAAGGATGTGACCTCATGGTATAGAACTGCACAAAGAATTGTTTTCCATTTTTATTTCATTTTATTTATTTACTTGGTATCAGGGATCAAACTCAAGATGTCGCACTTGCCAGGCAGATGCTGTGCCTGCTGAGCTAAATCCCTGGCTTCAAGGATTGTTTTTAGTGTCTGTTCAGGTTCTTCCTGGACTCTCTGTATGTTGTTTCTTCCATGTCGGTGTGGTGCAGGATCCCTCTGAAATAAGGGTTTTGAAGGGAAAAGAGAAAGAAGAGAGTAAACTTGTTTTAGGTTTTTATGATTTTTTTCTGTAGAGTGGTTCTAGTTTCCATTGCCCACTTTAGGAATGAATAATTCACTTTTATATAATTCCCTTCAGGGGAGGAAGAGTTGCAAAAAACAATAGGGTAGGAGAAGGTCGCAAAGAGACTTTGCTTCTGAGGCTTTTCATAAGATTTTCCCATCTCCTTTTGTTCAAAGAACTCATCAAGGCAAAATGTCACACTTTATGGTTTTCTGAACCCTGACACTGTGTAAGAAAAAGTGCTCATGGGGTTACTATTATTGTAAAAACTTTATGTGCAATTTATTTTTACATTTTAAAAGTACTCAAGGATTATGAACGTTTTCTGTTGGTGAAAATTGTGCATTGCGTACCAAGGCGTCTTAAGTTTTTGTGGCAAAATGAGTTTTCAAGCAACAATAAAATATAAATAATATGTATCCATAAATCAGCTTGACTTCATAATCAGCAGTCTGAGTAGACCCAATGAAGGTAAAAATGTAGGTGTGGTCATCAGAGTGTCTCGTTATGGTTTTATTAGGAAAATAAAATTAGTTGCAGCTACATGCAAGGTGCTTCTTAGTGGATAGATTAGGTTTGTTTGGGACTGTTATTTAATCTATTTCTAAGCACCATGCACAATTACATAATCTGCAAATCACTTTAGGAAATAAAATTGCATAAAAGTTGATTGACTCTAGCAAATCTGTCAATTGTTTAAAACTTCCACTCTTTAATATAAGTCAGAACTAACTATTACCTTTAATCACAGAGTTATACAATAAGAATAACAGTTTTGAAATTACATGATAATGAAAAGTTATTCTTTTATTGTTAAGCATCATGTTCAATTATAAAACAATTATGAGAGTATGAGATCTGTAGAGGTAATAATATTTGGTAAAGGCAGCAAGATGTTAAAAACTTGTAATACTGGGGCCGCGGAATTAGCTTAGCGGCATAAGCGCCTGCCTGGCAAGCACAAGGTCATGAGTTTGATCCCCGGTACCTAATACAATAATTAATCTAACTATATATCAGTAACAAGATTTTGTAATCTTGCTTTTAAAAATCAATTCAAGCTTTATACATCTAATGAAAATAACATCTCCAAAGGGGAAAAAAAGCACATAAGATATTTTATAAAATAATTCAGTAATCTGGTCCTTCATAATTCTTTTTAATTAAAACATGCTTTGAAAACTTGATGTTAATTAGTTTTACAAAGAAAAAAATTGTAAATTTTTAATTGACTCTGAATCTTCATAATTACAATGATCATGTACTGGTTGTATCTGATAGTAGAATGATGTGATTCAAAATGCTACTTAAATAGTGTTACAAGTGCCAATGCTGCATAATATAAAGTGTTGTAAAAATGATTGGTGTTTACAAGTATAATTTGCTCCAGGAAAATTTGGAACCATTTTAAATTGGAAAAGTTTCAATCATTTATGGTATATTTTATACCAGCCTTGCATAGACTCAATACCTTATAAGCAGAAACTTCAATCAACTTTATTGACTTAAAGTTGTAGTTTACAGGTGTTATATAAAGTCACTAGTCATATGTTACTATAGCACATCTCTTTTAAATACTAGAGCACAAAAATTTATAAACATACACACACACACACACACACATATATTTCAATGTGTAAGAATTTACTTTAAACTGTGTTGAAATGTTAACTTTGGAAAACTTTAACCAGATCAATAAAACTATTTTCATCTTAGGGACTTTTTAAACCATTATCACTAAATATTTGTTGTCAAAATTATTTCATATAAATTATTTGACTTTTGCAAACTAATTTAAATGCTTTCCTGTAAAAAGGTTGCTATCTAAAAAACTCTTTGGTTTCTGAATAACGCTGAATTTTCTTTTATTCAGACATTCTTAATGTTCAAAGAAGAAAAAGAAATAGGGCAAAAACGTTTTGCTTTATAGTACATAATTTCTCCTGTTGATTAGGTTTAATCTATTTGTTTTTAAATTGCTTTATTTTGATCTCCTATTCCCCCAACTAATTCTATCTTGTGTATCTCTATGTGACTATTTTAATATAATTTTTTATTTTATAAGCAAGTTTCAGATTACTTTGAGAGATATTTTGATATTTTAATACATACAGTTTCTTCTATCATTCTCCATTTGTCTTTTAGTGGTGCCAATTCTAGTATATCCCAATTTAGTGACATCAAACTCATGGCACCATAGAAAAATTGGGAGTGATGAATTTTTAAAATGTGATTGCCGATAACTTCTTCCTACTTATTCTTTATTCTTGTGCTTGTCACTTATCTTCCTCAATCTTGGTAAATTCATTTGGAAAAAAAGTAATGATACATTTCTGACAAAATTTTTGTATGCCATATTATTTCATGGAGCATTATATTAACTCCCTTGCAGTTTAGAATAGTGTTATTAATCTTTTAACCATGTATACATAATTAAAGGCAACAAAACAATTATCACTGTTGGCATATGTTGTTTAAATTACTTGTAATCATTATGAAATATACAATTTAACTATAGGAAAATGAATCAAAAGAAATTAATAAAATTCTTAAAATGACTTTCAAAATATATAACTTCACCTTTCCCTGAAGTTAAAGATATACAGATAATTCTTAATGTTTCAGGTACTTATAAAACAATAAATGCATAAAGGCACAAATGCAGGAAAGACACAAGCACGCAAGGATTTTGTAGATGCAGACAAATGAAACTAATTTACAAGAGCAAAGTTCTTGCCTAAATACAGCATTGCATAAATGGCCTAGGGTGTGCCTGTGTGAGTGTATGTGTGTATGTGTGTGTCTCAGCCCTATCACTTTTCATAGACATTGGAATTTTTTGAAACATCGTGAAAGTTTTGTTTTTCTTCTTTTATCCACTTCACTATCTTAACAAACACTTCTCCTCTAAGCATGTGCAGAATGCTGGTCAGCTACCTGCCAGTAATTCTATACATCAGATCTCCAAATGTCGCTTGTCTGGGTGCCGTGAATGCCTTGGTGTGCACTGACAACCGAGTGTTGGAATCTCTAGGGAGCTTCCAGCCGCAGCCGCAAGTCAGATGCCTTGAATTGCCTGTCCACATTTGGAACTCCAGCAATAAAAAAAGATTTATCTCTCATACATCTGCCTTCTCTCTTCTGATGTGATGCCCTCTCTCCCATTGGTAAAGTTTCAGTAAACAACTTCAGATTGACATAAACTGACAGCACACTGCAGATGCAAGGGGTTAGCTTTTTTCCCCTTCTCTTTTAGATTTCATCTCTGAAAAAACTTTTTGGAATGATCAGTTAGGCTTAAGACTTAGTTTGTTACAAAGGAAGTTTGAAAAAGTCACTGACAGTGGCAGAATATGTGAAAACAGAACAAAAGTGTAAAGCACCCAGGAAATGTTGAAGATTTCTGTGCACAATTGCTAATTAAATGCATTGTTTTATCACAGCACTCTGTGTATCCTCCGGGTAATTCCAACTGTGGTCCTGACAACATTCCATGTGTTTTGTATTTGTATTCACTGTTGGCTGATTCTTGTATTTCCTCTTCTTCCATCCTTTGTTCTCTGACTCATTTTATTTGCTTTATTTAGACAGTGTGTCCTTCAAGTAAATGTTATTGATTAATTTATTTACTCCACTCAGCATTCTCTAAAGAAGCTGGTGACACAAAGCAAAAATAAAAGTCTAAGGATAGTGAAAATAATAATCCCCCAAACAAATTATTTGAGGACAGTTCCAAGGTCTAGACTATATTCATATGTATAATTTTTACATTTATATTTCTATTTTGAACTGTACCATCGAAATCTCATCTCATTTGTGAATGGTTTTAAATTATTGAGTATGACTCTCACATTAAACTCCATAAAGGTGGAATTCCACCAGTATTGTGATTAAAAGACTGTTGTTTTTTAGGAGAAAGCAGTATTTTGAGAATTTATAATCAAGATTCTTATGTAGCCTACACACACACACTCACACACACATGCAAAATATATATTATATATATATATTTCGATTCTGTTATTTTGATTCTGTTTTATACTATTGTGCTTCTAAATACAAATTTAATTTCCATCTTGATGTGCTATTTCTTTTTCTGTGTGTCTTATTTGTAGACAGATGGGATTAATATGTAAAGAAATGCTATTACAGAATTTATATTTACACATATATTATAGCTAATGAAGGAATTAGGAGTAGAAGTCTTTTTAAAAGTCGTATATCATTGCAAAGATACACCAAATGGTTTTAAAGAGATTCTTGGTCTGAAATTTTAGACCTGGGGGAATAGTGACTTCTATAAATCCATTATTTATTACTGTAGATGTTACATTATATATGAAGCTTCGGACAAGTATAGATATTGCATTAGATATTTTAGGTGCCTTAAAATACAAGAACTTTTATGTTGTAGGTAAGTTATTAATTCTATATCATATTAACAGTAAAATAATAGTATTTTCAGGACATAAATTTTAAAGGATCTTCTATTTTTCCTGCATGGCTAAACTCATAATTTTATTGCGTTTAGCTATGATGTGCATATTGAGACAAACTCAATAAATATTTGTGGTATAAAAACTTGATGTGCAATCTATAATTAACATGTGATGTTTTTCTAAAAAGCAAGAGTTACAAAATATAACACACTTTATTATAACTGTAATTTTTATTTTTTAATTTAAAATAATTCTTTATACCTAACCAGTCATTTGAGAAATGTTATTTCTTGGAATGTTGAATTGTTTCATGTGTATTTTCATGTTTTACTAAAGTTTTAAACATTTTGAAATGATATTGGAAACAGAATTAACGTGCAAGGGTAATTATTATGTCCATCTCTATTATTTTTCTGACTGTAATACTGATCTTTGATTTTTCTGATCCCTTCTTATTACCACATGTGACTGGGTTGTAGACAGAATTATCAGAGAAGGGGTTTCAAATAAGTCTAATTAAAGGAAGAGAGCTTTAAGATTGAGTTACCACTACCTGACTTTATTTCTGAAATAATAGAACACATGCTCCAGCATCTAAGAAGAAAGAAATCATATGATGTATAGTGAGACTCTGTGGTCTTTGGTCCAGACTAGTCCCAGTGGAATGTAAAAGTATAAAGTTCGAATCTTCTCTCATTTTTTTGTTAGGATTGAGGTCATGGCAGGGCAGAACAGGGAACTTTGTGGTTAACTAGAGTGCAGATAGCCTTTGAGTCAGTGCTAAGTGTTATGTTCAAATGTTGCCAATATTTTTAAGCTCTTACTATTAAAAAAAGAATCTTACAAAAATGTAGACAATGACATCCTTGTCTAGCTCCTTTTTGACTTTTTCCTACTAACGCAGAGAGTCACAAGCACGTTACCAAGTCAAACACACTTACACTTGTAGATACATGTTCCCAGCAGGGTTTCATTTATGCTTAGTGCTGTGGTTTGCTGAAAAACCCTCTCATGTGTGTAGTCATTTTCATTTTTGAGCTTGTCACAGCATGAAATCAGCATCTCACTGAGAGTATTTTTTAATGCCTTGAGACTTAGAAGCTAAATAATTTAAATGTCTGATATGTACAAATAAAGCCCCTGTAGTTTGTGTATTTATATCAACTCCAGTTAGCAAAGGAATAGAAAAGTTTTTTTTAAATTATTTTAAAGAGAATAAAACAAAACAAAACAGAACAGAAGAAAACAGATCAGGACAAAACAATGCAAGCAACACAGGTTTAGAAAAGTTACAGTACAACAACATGATCCGTGGTTACTGTGTTTGTCTTTGTCACAGAGTGGAGCGAATAATTCCTTCCCTAAAAATCCACACAGTATACCAATTATAATATATCAAAACAACTGTGCACTCAAAAGTATTTTCCACCGGATCTTCTCTTTCTTTCTGTAGAAAAGTATCTCAGATTAGCCATGCTCAAAATGGAAATGTTTAAACGTTACCTTTATTCATTTTCAAACTTGATTTTTTTTTCCTTCTAAAAGTTTTTCACTATATCATAAACAGGCAGAAGTTGATTTCTTGTTTTTCAAGTCTGTATATAATCATTTCCCAGAAGAAAAAAATTAGACCATGCCCTTGCATTTATAATGTGTATTTACTGACTGACATATGACAGACGCACGAGTTAGGAAGCCACAGTTTTAGGATGCTTTGGTGCAAATGCTGTTTTAACATTGTGCTTATGCTACAGTGATCAGCATATTAAACTGAGGAGAGTTTTCTCATATACACAAAAGGCACAGTATGAACAGCAGTATAGTAGCATTGTCAGGCCAAGAAAGTTTAAGGTTTGCTTGTCTTGTAGTGCAGCTGATAAAACAACTGAACTCCTTCCAAGATTCCTTGACCCCAACTTTGTTATTTGTTTTTCTCTGTCATTTTTTAAGGAAAAAAAATGAACTTATTTCCATGGAACTCTGAGGTGGCAAACCTGTACTTTACAAAAAAACAAAACAAAACAAAACATTTTTTTGCAAGTGAAACGAATATGGAAATACTCCAAGTTTGGTCAGTCTAATTTATTAAAACTCACTTCTGTTAGAGAAGCTAAAATAATGTACAGAAAATGTTTTTAAAAAGAAAAAAAAAGATGTTTTGTTACAGCATTTTAAACAAGACATTGACAAGCTAAGTGATTGATTAAGAAATTTAAAAGACTATTTTCTACAGTTATTAGCATGCAGGATTTAAAATTTCTTTTATACTTTTGAAAAGACTTTCTATTTAAATGCAAGCCCAATTGTTATAATCAAACAATTCATGTTTGATAGACAAGATAATCTCTCCGTTTTGATTAATTAAAAACTTTCTTGTTTTGTTTCTGTTCATTCCACAGTTTCTTCTTTTTGTTTTTGTTTTTGAGAAAGAGTTTCACCATGTACTTTGGGCTGGCCTTGAACTCACTTTGCAGTTAGGCTGATTTTGAATTCACAATGATCTTCCTGCATCAGTCTCCCAAGTGTTGGGATTACAGGTGTGTATCACCACACCCTGCCCACAGCTCATTCTTTTTAATCTTTCAGTGAGTTTACATGTATTTATTAATTATGTGTCCTGTTTTACAAATCATAGGACATGTTTTAATGAACACATGAATTCTGGTGTTTGCCATCTAGGTTAGTAAATATGACAAATTACATAAAATAAATAAATGATGTCACATAGTTTGACCTGATTTCTACTAAAAGATTGTTTTAATACACAAAAATGTAGTCATTATACCCTGAGTTATCTCAATCTTGTTTTTTACACTAATTAAAATATTTGAGGGGACAAGAATTCAAATAAATTCATTGGTTGGTTAATTAATAATAATCTTAAAAGATGATACAGCCAAATAAACAGAAAAAAAATAACAGACAACATGATGGATTACTGGAGACAAGTGTAGAAGAAAACCGTTGTCTTTTAAACTCATTGGAGTTTCTAAATTTTTAGTACCAGTTGATAGCTATATTCAAATATTGTTCCCTGTGTTATAAGCTATTAATATCAAATACATAATTTGAGGGGCATAGAGAATAATGAAAAGGTCTTGCTAAGAATTTAATAATTTTAAGATGGTGGTGGCAGAACATTAAAGCAAACTCAGGTTATTAAGCAGGAAGCCCTGTGCTATTGATTGCTCCAGGTACATGCCTCAGAAGTCAACACCAAAGAACAGTAATAGAGCAAATTATCCAAACTAAGAAATAGTTACCAATTCTTTATTATTCCTGGGAAAAGTGGCAGTACCTACTTTAAAGGTTGCAATGAAAATTAATGAAACATTGCGTGGAATCTAGGTAGGTAGTGGTGAGTACTTTTGAGACAATTTGGCAAACCATAATTATTATTTCCCTCCTTACTTATCAGTTAGCATAATTCTATTACTTTTTTTTTCTTATTTACTGGTCAGACTGTCATAAATTCCTCTTCTCTTCTCCTTTTTCCTTCCCCTTTCCCTTCAATTGATTTTTACTTTGTCCCTCATTTCATTGAAAAGTAAATATGGGTCTCATACTATGCTTTTACTCTGTAAAAGTCCATGCCATGCTCTGTGGTGGCCCTCCACCATGCCCACCGTTCCTTCACTTTGAACATTCTTTCATGAGCTTTTCTTGACATCTGTAAAAGATCAGCCTGGGAATGCATAATTGCTAGTAGTGTCGTCTGTACAGCACAGAAAATATGGTTATTCATTGTGGAGAGTAGCCAACTCTTCAAAGTTTGAATGCTTCAGTGTCCATTTAAAAAGAAGTACGAATACATTGATGGTATGGTATAGGAAATTTATAGTTTGAACAGATGTTCATTTGACTCTTTATACAGTTCACATATATTTCCACTCATTTTAAAAGATAATTTTAAAGAGGTACGGTTTACACTACACCAAAAGGAGGAAAATACTGGCTTTTTTTTTTTAAATAATAAAAAGAAAAGTTAATGCATACAAAATTTGAACAGAGACAGTATGGCTTATGTGAAACAGGCATTCTTTCAAAGTATTAAATTTGTGTGTGATGTTGATTATGGTTGTGTGTAATCTTTTTGCTTTACCTGGAAAAAGTCCATGTACGTGAATGTTGTCATATAACCAACTCAAATGTAGCATGTCTTTCTGCTCTTTAACAATGTCAGGGAAGGAAGGTATTTTCCACTCTTTTTGTTTTAGTAACCTTAAAAAATTCAAAACTATATCTATATAAAAACTCATACAGTATTGCCTTCCAGAGTAACATGGTATAAATTAAATGCTTAAAATGTATGAAATGGAAATAATCTGTGATAGCTTTTTCTTTTGATGGGAATACACAAAGCAGACAGTGAAATTTATTTAAATGGTAGACAATTTTAAACTGAAAAGAAAACTAATTACAGATGTGATTTTAATTTGAAGAGTCAAGGAGGTAATTCTTGAAGTCAAGTTCCCAGTGTAGTATAAAACTATTCAAAAATTTTGACCATGTACCTGATAATTAAAAGAATATACTGAGCTCTTATTGTCTGTTTATCTATATTTACAACTTTAATTGAACGTTTACTTAAACCTTTGACTATATTGCACACAAAATTGAAATTAAACATAAACGTCCTCCTCTACTACATCCCACATTAAACTCCAAGGATTAAACTCCATTTCTGATAGCAATCTAAAATAATGCTTTGGGGGGGATCTGTAATATTTGGTATCTTCTCATGACTGAAATCATATTTTCTCTTATTACATCACTCCATAAATTATGCAAAGATATGTTAAAATTAACAAAATCACTGGATATGTTAAGTTCACAGAACTATATTTTGATATTTTTAATTATGTTTGTCATTCCCCCTTTTCTGTCCCTTCAGTCACTTAAGCAACTTTACTCTCTTCCCTCGAAATTTTGTTTAAATAAAATAGATATATTCTATGACTTTTCTATTAATACGATGGTTGCTTTCAAAGAACTTTTGCTTTTTTTAACTTTATGAACAGAAATCCTGAATTCATAAGCTACTTACGTTTTTTCTTAGTGGTTTAAGAAGCTTTATTTTTCAGAAACTGGCAAGTAACTGCAAGCTTTTTTGCTGGTATCCTACCTACCTGAAATTTCTTTGCAAACCTCTAGATTTTTTTTTTTTTTTTTTTTTCTAGCGGTGATCGAACTCACAACCTCGCGCCTGCCAGGCAGGTGCCTAGGCCACTGAGCTAAATCCCTGGCTAAACCTACAGATTTTAATGTAGTCATAATTGTAAAACTTTGTGAGATTCAGTGGATTAAGTATAATCATTAAACTTAAATGATCATGTAAGTATCCAATCAGTATAAAATATTTTAAATGGGTGCTTTTGTATACATACTATGTGCTTTATCTTATTACTGTTTAAAAGTTTGGCCTTTTAAATCTTCACTAGATTCAGAGCAATATTTGAAATTTTGAGGATGTTGATATTTTTCAAAAGTTTCAGGGATCAAATAGTTATAATGATCTCCGGAAAAGGATGATGGTCATTTGTGCTTAACTTAGTCTCAGAGAGACTAATTGCAACAAGCGAGTTTCCCTAAGGGAAGATATTATGTTCCCTTGTATTCATGAGTGGAATATGAGGATATGGGTGTAGAAGTAGTTGAGTGCCTGGCTGATTTGTTCAAGTGACTTTATCGAAGTGGAGGCCCCACTCCAGTGGTATCTTACAGCAGATTAAAGGCCACAGGGATTTCTTGGCATTAATACCATCATTTCTATTTATGCTTAAAAGAGTTTCATTCACTGAGTTGGTAGTTTACATTGGCATTAATCAAATTGCATTCTGGTTGTTTTGAATTTAGTTTAGATATGCCATAAGTGATTCTACTTTCAATAATTATATGCAGAAATTACAAAATAACAGTAAGTGGAGGACTTTTAAAATAAACAAGCTCTGGAACAACCAAACTCTTGTGTTTTTCAGGAATATAATCCAAAATATAAACACATGCTGAAAAGCTCTTAAAAATCAATGAAAGATATTGTACTCATGGCACTTAAACATTCTCATGCTAGAATTCCTGGTACTTCTGTGATTGCTGAAACAAAATGAAACAAAGTTCTTGAAATGGAATAGTTTTAACATTTCCCCTGATTCTAATGAGGTTGTTTTGTGTATGGTAAAAATGATACAAAGTCATATGTGAAAATAGGAGGCTTAGGGAAAAGGACAGCATATTCTTGATAAAATTCTCTATCTAAAACAGAAAAGAGCCAATTTTTTTGTGCTTGTTTTTTTATTTCCTTATTA